>JAWPHD010002683.1:0-245424 GCA_037043455.1 Cyrtodaria siliqua | reverse complement strand
TTAACAAAGAATAAAGGTATATGACGTCACAAACAGAAAAAGGGTTGACAATAGGGCTACCGCCTTGGAACGGTCAGTGGCAAAAAAGGCCGCATCGTTCTTTACACTATACAGAGATATTTGTTATCAAGTCTATTTTATTTGCTATGTAAGTTTTTGTACATAATAATATTACGTATTTTTGATGTGTTGGGCTGGAATAATTGTTTATTTTTATAAAAGAACTAGTATTTAATTTTTAATGTCAGAGTTTCAAACTTTAAAACTTATACCAAGTCAAATAGTAGGATGTTTTTTAGAACATGACACTTTTACTGCCTTTAAACAGATAAAGCCATTAAGTAAGATATTTGCAGGACGACATCATTTTAAATTAGATAAGGATTCGGGAATGTTTGGTAATCTGCTGTCTTTATTTACATTATCACGGTCGGCACTATAACTATGTCAAAAAGACGGCTTAATTAACTTAAGACTACACTCTTATGTGTGTCTCAAAGGAGGGTTTAACTTACGTCTTTGGAATCTTTTATTATTGAAATGTCTTTATTTAATTCAATGATCACTAAATGGACATTTATCTTTGTTGATAAGTAATGTAATAACGTTGTCCGCCGGGACAAAAGGCGTGGGTATAGCGTGTCAAAAAAGGATGGAGGTTATTTTCGGCATTTTAAACACCTTCGCATGGATTAGATAAAAGTTTTCTCAGTTCGGAAGATGATTGGTCAAGAATCGTTCTGACAGTTTTGACAACTTGATTTTCAAGGAAATCGCACTGAAAATCGAGTGGAGAATGTTTCCTATATCTTCAACTGAGATCAGTTCATGATTTCACGTTGAACAATAAACATCAGAGTTACATATGTATTTGTCATTAAGAACATTTATTTATACTTAGTAAACTCTTAAGAGACCTATCGCTCTTTCAGATTGTATGTTGAACTTTGTTAATCATGTTATATGTTATGTATCGTGTTACAATAAGTTTTATTTCAAAACTGTAATACTAAATTGTATGATTTCTAAAATTAAATTGCAATTAAAAAAACGCTCTAATTACTGTTTTTGAAAATACTGATTGCCGCCATGAAACTCTAGTGTGCATATTTAGAAACAGTCATGTATCGCCTCATTAAAATCAAATCCTTATTACGCGCTGATACTCTTCGCTTCTCCTTGTAGCGTAGCGCTTTGTATCGTGATAGTCTGATTTTAATGAGATTGGTATCTTCTAAGGGCAATGTACCCAGAGTTACTTTCCTTGACGTTACAAAAAAAGAAGGCGTTTCGCAGACCTGGGTCTGTATTCATGAAGCTTCTTAAGTCAAGTTTTATCAAATTTTTAAACACTTTTTTCTATCGATTTAAGACGTTTTCTTAATATTTCTTATAAGGCTCTGGATAAATAAAATCTACATTTAAATATTTATCTAAAAATAAAAGTTTTGTTCTAGAAAGTATGGAAAATAAATACATTATATTATTATTTTGATATATCTGTATAGAGTAATGCTTAATGTATTTACATGCCAAATTTTATGGTTTAAAAATGCTTTATTATTTAGAAATTTGTGATTAAACCTCTCTGAGCAGCATAATGCATCAAATGATCGGAAAAGTTACCCTGGGGCCTTTTTATATTTATACTCAACCCTGGCCTTTAAGTTGCTTTATGAACAACCCTGGCCTTTAAGATGCTTTATGAATACGGGCCCTGGAAAGAATTTTTTTATTGTCCACTCTATTCAGGTAATATAAGTAAGAAAACTAAGTTATTCTGTATCAAGATACGTATTTCTTTATTGTCAAAATCAAGTAGAATATTGTAGTAGTTTAAATTTTAGTGGCAAAACGTGAAGGTCAAGGTCAAGTATTTGTTTGAAAATAATTGTATTATGTTTCAACTGCTTGTATTGTTTATTTCTGATTTGTTTAAGTAAGTCAGTATATGACATTTAAAAGTTCTTAGAAAATACACATGCAGCGTTTTCATGACAAGCTGTTTAAGAAAAGTTCAACATTTTAATCTAGATAGAGAGAACGAAGAAAGGAAAAATATAGAAGTTTTTTGGAAGCTTGATAAACAGTTAATTCGGTTGGTGAATAACCAACGCATAGATCACTTTGTTTCTCATAATGTCTCTTAAACAAAAAGATGGTCATTCGTGTTTCGATTTTTTTTTCTCGATTAAATGTATGTTCAAAATTGGAATCTAAATTACTGCTGGAAGGTCTAATATAAATCCTTTTCGGATTTCATAAAAAAAGATACATAAAAGTATGGTGGGGTGCGGCTTGCGGGGTATGGAGTAGAGAAGAGATTTAGTGGTGTCAAACATACCAAACCTTTTTTATGAAGATAAGGTTTTGAAAACTTGTTTCACACATAGCAAACTTCATTTTTGTACCAAAGAATTAAAGTTCAATTAAAGAAGTAATTCTTCTTCGTTTTATATAGGACGAATGTATGTCAATGGTGTACTTACGCCTTTTATAAGCCTTTTACATATTTAAATCTGTGATATAAGTGTAGTAGATTTGGTCTATGTCATTTACAGTATATTAGCTAACCATAAATGGAGGTAATATCTAACATTATGTCACTTGCCTTTGACATGCTACAGGTTATCATTGATGTTTTCATGCATTGTTTCTTTATTTATTTAAACAGTATATGTCATTTACTGATTTACTTGCCATGATATTTGTTTAATGTATAATACTTAGCGCCATTTGCTTTATAGTAGTACCAGCTATATCAGCCTTAATTTACCTATTCATAATTGGCAAGGATTACACATAGGTGTCATATAAAGAATGAAATTCCGTTATGGCCCAGTCACACCAACCACGAATGTCTCCCCGAACCCACTACGGTTGTCCCCCCCCCGGCCCCACGGATGCCCCCCGGATGGGCATTTCTCAAAACATACTACGAACTACTACGAATACATAACGGTTTGAGTATGGTAACCGTAAGGAGCAGCAAGGTTGGCACAGGAAACTCCGCGGTTGACATATGTAAATGACTAGAACCACTACGGTTCCACTACAGTTCGAGTACTGACTACTACGGACAACTACGAATTAGTACGAACTAGTACGGACTAGTATGGAGTGTCACGAGCGTGTCACGGTTCCCCACGGGGTCCGCAATCGCGCAATAAAAAGGTCTGCATTTCAGCAATTCGGCCTTATTCGCGATGAAACCGTACTAGATCGTAATAGGCCGTACAAGTTCGTATACAGATCGTACTAAACCATGCCCGAACCGTGAGATAACCTTACTGAAACCCTAGTGTCTTCGTAATAGGTCGTGGTAGGTCGTAGTAAGCCGTGGTCATTCCCGGTATGCCGGCCGGGAATGTTCTACGAATCACTACAAATCACTACGAATCGCTGCGAACCCACTAAGTATGCTCTACGGATGGAAAAATCGTGGTGCTGACCCCGAGAGTTTTGGACATGTCCAAAACTCTCGGGGTGGGTCCACGGATACATACGAACTACTACGAATAACCACGAATAACCAAGGATACACTACGGATTCACTACGAATCCATCCGTAGTGGATTCGTACAGGCATTCGTGATTGGTGTGACTGGGGCATACAGGCCCAGTCACACCAACCACGAATGTCTCCATGAACCCACTACGGTTGTCCCCACCACGGATGCCCCCCGGATGGGCATTTCTCAAAAAATACTACGAACTACTACGAATACATTACGGTTTGAGTACGGTTGAGTACGGTAACAGTAAGGAGCAGCAAGGTTGGCACAGGAAACACCGCGGTTGACATTTGTAAATGACTGAAACCACTACGGTTCGAGTACGGACTACTACGGACAACTACGAACTAGTACGAACTACTACGGACTAGTATGGAGTGTCACGAGCGTGTCACGGTTCCCCACGGGGTCCGCAATCGCCCAATAAAAAGGCCTGCATTTCAGCAATTCGGCCTTATTCGCGATGAAACCGTACTAGATCGTAAAAGGCCGTACAAGTTCGTGTACAGATCGTACTAAACCATGCTCCAACCGTGAGATAACCTTACTGAAACCCTAGTGTCCTCGTAGTAGGTCGTAGTAGGTCGTGGTAGGTCGTAGTAAGCCGTGGTCATTCCCGGTATGCGGGGAATGTTCTACGAACCATTACGAATCACTACGAATCGCTGCGAATCCACTAAGGATGCTCTATGGATGGAAAAATCGTGGTGCTGACCCCGAGAGTTTTGGACATGTCCAAAACTCTCGGGGTGGGTCCACGGATACATACGAACTACTACGAATAACCACGAATAACCCAGGATACACTACGGATTTACTACGAATTTATCCGTAGTGGATTCGTACAGGCATTCGTGGTTGGTGTGACTGGGGCATTAGGGATCTGTCTCTACTTTAATTTATTCTAGGGCTTAGTAGGAACAAACCTCGTCCGAGTTCCTGAAGATACAGGGCAAAACATCGTCAGATATTCCTGTCATTGCAATTTACGGAGAAATGCATCGTCAAATGTTCCTGTTTGAGATATAGGGGATCCTTTAGATACAAGTCATTAGGATAAGGTTTATAACAAATAGGTTGAACTTTAAAACACATTTGTGCCTTTGTTGTTTTCCGCCAGCAGAGCAACCAAATCCCGAGTACGAACCTGGGGAGAAGTAGCCTCTCCCTTGGGATATAGCACCACTGTCTCAGGTTACCTCTCAGTGACCTGGCGTGGCGTTTTTCATGCCTGGCATAACTCGTCATAGACCGGTAAGGTCAGATCGTTCGTCACACAGACATACACATACATACAAATACACACAATAACATCGCTTTGCCCGGTTGCCCATAAGTGACCGGACAAGGCCCTGTTTATTTTTGGGCATAACTTGTCTTAGACTGGTAATGGTAATTCGTACGTCATATACCCACACACTCACTCACACATTCAAAACGGCTACATAAGAAACATTGTGAGAATGGTGTGATACATTTACCTTACATTGTATAAGCCTTTTTACGATATTTAAATCTGTGGTATAAGAAACATTGTGGGAATGGTGTGATACATTTACTTTACATTTTATAAGCCTTTTTACGATATTTAATTCTGTGATATAAGAAACATTGTGGGAATGGTGTGATACATTTACTTTACATTTTATTAGCTTTTTTACGATATTTAAATCTGTGATATAAGAAACATTGTGGGAATGGTGTGATACATTTACTTTACATTTTATTAGCCTTTTTACGATATTTAAATCTGTGATATAAGAAACATTGTGGGAACGGTGTGATACATTTACTTTACATTGTATTAGCCTTTTTACGATATTTAAATCTGTGATATAAGAAACATTGTGGGAATGGTTTGATACATTTACTTTACATTTTATTAGCCTTTTTACGATATTTAATCTGTGATATAAGAAATATTGTGGGAATGGTGTGATACATTTACTTTACATTTTATTAGCCTTTTTACGATATTTAAATCTGTGATATAAGAAACATTGTGGGAATGGTTTGATACATTTACTTTACATTTTATTAGCCTTTTTACGATATTTAAATCTGTGATATAAGAAACATTGTGGGAATGGTGTGATACATTTACTTTACATTGTATTAGCCTTTTTACGATATTTAAATATGTGATATAAGAAACATTGTGGGAATGGTATGATACATTTACTTTACATTTTATAAGCCTTTTTACGATATTTAAATCTGTGATATAAGAAACATTGTGGGAATGGTGTGATATATTTACTTTACATTTTATTAGCCTTTTACGATATTAAATCTGTGATAGTGTTACACATTTTGAAGTCACAATTTTTAGCTAAGACTCTCATACTTTTAAGTGGGTATAAAGAAGAGTGTTGGAATGTAGAGGGTAATTATTATTAATCGGGGTAATTATTTTCGTTTTGGGTACTTATTATTTTACAACTGGTCAATTAATTGCTATCATATCATAATAATGAATCGAGTATGATAAGAACATATTTAATTGTTGTCCATTCCTTAAGCATGCTATACAGTCAAATTCTTCCGTCAAAAATATATACTCGTTTCCGAAATTAGGGCATATATATGTTTATTCAGCCCAATAATTTGGCCTGGTGGTGTTCATTGTTCCACTATTGGGATGTTTGCTATTTGACGTATTGTCCAAAGTTAAGACCGTTGGTCCTGCTACTGGTTAAACAATATTTCGACATGTCCAACAATTACAAGTTTATTATGATTTTTTGGTTTTTACTAAGTGTAGTTGTGGAAAAGAATGAATTAATACATGTAGTTATATATTTCTGTAATGTAAACAGTAAAACACTATTTCTGTTTTATTAGTATCAATGAGTATACTGTTGTATATATAGATAATTATTATTATTAACTTTGATATTATTATTAGTTTGTTAGTTTTGATAGTTATTATTAAATTTGATATTATTATTAGTTTATTAGTTTTGGTAGTTATTGTTAACTTTGGTATTATTATTAGTTTGTTAGTTTTGGTAGTTATTATTAACTTTGATATTATTATTAGTTTGTTAGTTTTGGTAGCTATTATTTACTTTGATATTATTATTAGTTTATTAGTTTTGGTAGTTATTGTTAACTTTGGTATTATTATTAGTTTATTAGTTTTGGTAGCTATAATTAACTTTGGTATTATTATTAGTTTGTTAGTTTTGGTAGTTATTATTAACTTTGGTATTATTATTAGTTTATTAGTTTTGGTAGTTATTATTAACTTTGATATTATTATTAGTTTGTTAGTTTTGGTAGTTATTGTTAAGTTTGGTATTATTATTAGTTTGTTAGTTTTGGTAGTTATTATTAACTTTGGTATTATTATTAGTTTATTAGTTTTGGTAGTTATTATTAACTTTGATATTATTATTAGTTTGTTAGTTTTGGTAGTTATTATTAACTTTGGTATTATAATTAGTTTATTAGTTTTGGTAGTTATTATTAACTTTGATATTATTATTAGTTTGTTAGTTTTGGTAGTTATATTAACTTGAAACCGAGACTGCAATATTTCGTATGTGTCGTGCTCGGCCGTTTCCAAAGGTCCATTATCATACTCTTTTTTTGGTATTATTATTAGTTTGTTAGTTTTGTTAGTTATTATTAACTTTTGATATTATTAATAGTTTGTTAGTTTTGGTAGTTATTGTTAACTATGGTATTATTATTAGTTTGTTAGTTTTGGTAGTTATTATTAACTTTGATATTATTATTAGTTTGTTAGTTTTGGTAGTTATTGTTAACTTTGATATTATTATTAGTTTGTTAGTTTTGGTAGTTATTGTTAACTTTGGTATTATTATTAGTTTGTTAGTTTTGGTAGTTATTATTAACTTTGATATTATTATTAGTTTGTTAGTTTTGGTAGTTATTGTTAACTTTGGATTATTATTAGTTTATTAGTTTTGGTAGTTATTGTTAACTTTGGTATTATTATTAGTTTGTTAGTTTTGGTAGTTATTATTAACTTTGGTATTATTATTAGTATATTAGTTTTGGTAGTTATTGTTAACTATGGTATTATTATTAGTTTGTTAGTTTTGGTAGTTATTATTAACTTTGATATTATTATTAGTTTGTTAGTTTTGGTAGTTATTGTTAACTTTGGTATTATTATTAGTTTGTTAGTTTTGGTAGTTATTATTAACTTTGATATTATTATTAGTTTGTTAGTTTTGGTAGTTATTGTTAACTATGGTATTATTATTAGTTTATTAGTTTTGGTAGTTATTGTTAACTATGGTATTATTATTAGTTTGTTAGTTTTGGTAGTTATTATTAACTTTGGTATTATTATTAGTTTGTTAGTTTTGGTAGTTATTATTAACTTTGATATTATTATTAGTTTGTTAGTTTTGGTAGTTATTGTTAACTTTGGTATTATTATTAGTTTGTTAGTTTTGGTAGTTATTATTAACTTTGATATTATTATTAGTTTGTTAGTTTTGGTAGTTATTGTTAACTATGGTATTATTATTAGTTTATTAGTTTTGGTAGTTATTGTTAACTATGGTATTATTATTAGTTTGTTAGTTTTGGTAGTTATTATTAACTTTGGTATTATTATTAGTTTATTAGTTTTGGTAGTTATTGTTAACTATGGTATTATTATTAGTTTGTTAGTTTTGGTAGTTATTATTAACTTTGATATTATTATTAGTTTGTTAGTTTTGGTAGTTATTGTTAACTTTGGTATTATTATTAGTTTGTTTGTTTTGGTAGTTATTATTAACTTTTGATATTATTATTAGTTTGTTAGTTTTGGTAGTTATTGTTAACTTTGGTATTATTATTAGTTTATTAGTTTTGGTAGTTATTATTAACTTTGGTATTATTATTAGTTTGTTAGTTTTGGTAGTTATTATTAGTTTGTTAGTTTTGGTAGTTATTGTTAACTTTGGTATTATTATTAGTTTGTTAGTTTTGGTAGTTATTATTAACTTTGGTATTATTATTAGTTTGTTAGTTTTGGTAGTTATTATTAACTTTGATATTATTATTAGTTTGATAGTTTTGATATTTATTGTTAGTTTTGTAGTTGTGCTAGTTATTATTAGTTTGATAGTTTTCAATAGTCTAGTTCATATTAGTTTTTGAATTAGCTAGTTTCTACTTTCTGACAATTACATAGTGTCCATAATTTCACATATTGGTCAGAATGCAGAATTGAACATGTGCAGTCTTTTGTTTCTAATAGAAGTCATTCATCTTGCAGTTTCATTGTTCAAACATCTAAGCAAAAACCAGTGAGTGGTGGTTTGATCAGTTCTGGGTAATTGCTCCACATTAAATCTGGTTGAAGAAATGCTACAAAGGCACTCCTACAATTCATACTGTTACATCTTATATTATAGGCTTTTGTAGAATCATCCATTCATGTTGGATACCTTGTTTTGGCGATAATATAACTGTCTTCTTTGTACCAAATTAATGTCGGTGAAGCTTACAGGTTCGTTGAAACTAACTGTTGTTTTTGCCCACATGGTCCAAATTAGGCCGTTGAAGCGTGCAGGTTGAAACGTACAGGTTGAAACTCGTTGAAACTTGCACGATTGTTAAAACTAACTGTTGTTGTTGCCCACATGGTCCAAATTAGGCCGTTGAATCATGCAGGTTGAAACGTACAGGTTGAAACTCGTTGAAACTTGCAAGTTTTTTTGAAACTAACTGTTGTGGTTGCTCACATGGTCTAAATTAGGCCGTTGAAGCGTGCAGCTTGAAACGTACAGGTTGAAACTCGTTGAAAATTGCAAGTTCGGGGATACTAACTGTTGTTGTTGCTCACAATATGGTCCGAATTAAGGTCGTTGAAGCGTGCAGGTTGAAACTGTCTTCTTTGTATCAAATTAATGTCGTTGAAACTTGAAACTTACAAGTTCGTTGAAACCAACTGTTGTGGTTGCTCGCATTGTTCAAATTAAAGCCGTTGAAGCATGCACGTTAAGGGTCAATCGTTGAGTTGATGTTAAGTGCAAAAGTTGGTTCCGTTGATGTTGAAGAACGGTTTATCTGTATACTTTTTGATTGGCTGAGCTTCTGTAGAAGGGTATATAAGGGGAGTCACTTTCATTGTTAAGGGGAGAGATACAAACAGATAGGGGAGAGATACAAAAAAGATAAGGAGAGATACAAAACGATAGAGCAAATTAGAAAAAGAGAGCTAAAGTGCTAATCTTGAATTTTGGCTTAATTTTGATCTTTTGGACTTAGAACTTTTGGAATCATTTACATGTTGGGAATTCGTAATATTTTTGGTGAATTTTAAAGAAAACGCTATCGAAAGAATTTGGAGAACTACTTGAGAGAGAGAGAACTATTTTACAATATAACTGTGGATTGTTACATTTGTAATTTTCATACTTGAAGTAATATGATCACAAAATATTGAATATGTGAAAGAAATCTGTGGTTTTGATACACTAAAATAAAACAATTATTCTGGACATTTGCTTTGTGTTTGTTTGTTTTTCTGGTCATATTAACGTGTATACTAACTTTGTGCTACCTTACGAGTAGCACTTGTGGCAGCGACTATTTAAAAATTAGAACAACCTTAGTTTTGTAACAATATAAGACATTGTACAATGAGAATGATATGATACATTTACCTTACATTTTATAAGCCTTTTACGATATTTAAATCTGTGATATAAGAAACATTGTGAGAATGGTGTGATACATTTACTTTACATTTTATAAGTCTTTTACGATATTTAAATCTGTGATATAAGAAACATTGTGAGAATGGTGTGATACATTTACTTTACATTTTATAAGTCTTTTACGATATTTATAAGCCTTTTATGATATATAAAACTGTTATATAAGAAACAATGTGATACAACAAGGGAGGATCAAAAAGTAACCGAAACACCTTCTAAAACGCGTATTTTTTTTAATCAGATTTTGATACTTATATTACACTCAAACATATAATTGAAGGGAGAGCCAGATATAAATGTTCTACAACGAATACGCGTGTTTCTATGGTAACATATGCAACGTCGGTCAGCCCGCAGAGCACCTACAAATAGCAGTGAACAATCTACGAAACTGGCTTTTTTTATTTTGTCAAGCACTTTCATTTCAAAACTGTTCTTGCAATTATCAAAAGTTCACTAATAACACGTGCAATACAACAACAATATGAGGTCATTATGAATTTTTTAAGGCACCTACAGCATTATCTGCCCTTGCCGCCATTTTCAAAGGGCAAAACGGAAGGTTTAGAGAAAAAAAAGAACATCGAGCAGCGTTGAGCAATTTAATTTTGTGTACTGTTGTTAGGAAACACGAGAAGTCGGAGGTAGCACTGATTAAGAAAATGGCTAAAAATCGTTGAAGAAATCACACATGTATGACTGTAATAGACACTTTCCTGGTGGGAGAAATCTTTTTCAAAAGTCAACAAAATCGGGACGTCCATAAACGTGGTTTAAAGGTTTCAACTTAAAGCGTGTCAAATCACTACTTGAGGAAAACAGGCGATTATGAATTACAAACAAGTTGAATTTGTCATATGATAGTGTACAAGATATCATAACAATATTAAAAATGAGAAAGTTGGGTTCCAAAAGTGTTAAATCAGGAACAGAAAAACAAAATAATTCATGCTGTAAACGAGTTTTTGAAAGCGACCAACCAAAATAAATTGTTTTTCTGCATCTTGATAACGCCCCTGGGCATAAGGCTAGTTCAACAAATAACACAACTAAATCCCTGAATATTAAGACACTTGAACATCCACCCTACTCACCAGATTTGTCCCAGAACGACTTCTGTCTTTTTTCAACGTCGAATGAAAAACTCCCTCCTTGGTACGACTCAACTGACATTCTGCCAGTAGAAGTTCGGAACATTCTTAAGACCATTCAAGTGGAAGATTATACTATTTGTTGTTGATGGGTTCACAGATGGGAGAATATATAACACAGGAAACTATTTTCGGAAGGTTTACGAAACTATACGGATATTAATTTATGGTGAGAACAGTTATAGCTTTCTTAAAATTGACGACGTCAACGCGACGTCTTATAAAGGTGCTCCGCGACGCCATACCACGTTGCCTTTAAACAGTCATAAACATTTTATTTTTCAATATTTCTTTTTCTAAACTTGCGCAATATAAATGTCGAATCTCTAGAAACAATTTTAACTGTGATCAAGTAATGTTTTCTATGTTTCAGAAAAAATCCGGTTACTTTTTTGATCCTCTCTCGTATGTAGTATATTTACTATACATTTGATTTGATTGAAATCAGCTTGCTAATATTTACTTATTATAAAACTGTGATTATTGTAACTAACAGTGTGTATTGTTTCATTTGTTCTTATGTTGTAATCGTTTATTCATTTCATTAATGTGGTAGTTCTGCCTTTTTCGACATACTCACTTTCTTTGTTTTCTTTAACATCCTGTGTCACGGAATATTTCGTCGTGTTGTCGTCAATGTGCGTGTACTGTGGCTCTTGAAATCGTAACACTCCCGGAGAAATGGTTCCCCTCTTGATTTGCAGTGAATCCCAAATTAGTCAAAGTTCAGACACCACAGTAACATCACCGCTACATTGGGCTTGACCACTAGCATCTCTGTCAATGTAACAAGAAGATGATGAAGTGTCTCCAGGGCGATGTAACAACAGCGATTCTATGTGCGATAGTGACCATGTTACTTCGTTCCGCTTACACATCTCTCCCGTGTTAATGTTTCGTATCCGTCTCATATGTATCTTCCGTTCTTCAAAACAGAGAAACGGTACAACAGTGGATCAAATATATCATTTAATATTCAAATAAGCATTGTAAATGGTTTAAACAAAGGTTTAGAATATAATATAAGCTTTTCAAATTAATTATAAATGAAACATAACTTTAACATTAATTCTTTGAATAATGGTTTACTAAAATATATATGTTAGCTTATTTTTAAAACAGAAACATAACAACAGTTTATTCACAATCAAATATATCTCTAAGAGATTAAACGCTGTCATATATATCCGTTAATTTGAATCTAATTAGTGAAGACATAACAAATATACATATTTATCACATACTTCCCTATAAATACGTTGTTTTTGAATAAACGATACGACATAGACCTAGCTAGTCATATCAATCAGGATTAAGTTGCCGGGCAATAAAGCTGTAGCACACGCGTGAAATAAAAGGTAAAACTAGTCATATCACGGAAATAACCGAATTTTCTTTATAACTCTTTCAGCGGAGTGATGCGGAAATTACCGATTAGTTACGATTGTATACGATTTGTCACGCATATAGTTTGTCGTCTGCATTGTATCCTGTTTTCGAGCCAGATTATTGGCTATACGTCTACATCTACATGTGACTTTACTAGCAATGCTTAGAAGATGAAATAAAAGAGATGATAGATAGAAGTAAAATAAAGAAATAAATAAGTCATAATACACGGACCATAAAGATAGTTTAACACATTTATAATAAATTCAATGATATAGAACTATCCGTGGATGAAATAACCATTAGTGTCCATTGATTGTCTTAATTAGACAATTTCAAATTCAATGGCATTCATTTTAAATCAAATTTCGGTAAAAAATAATATCGTGTAGATCTACACTTACACGACGTGAATACATCAGAATGGGATTACATCTATTAATAACAGTATTGTTTTCTCCCTGGGAAACAGCGTAGTAAATTAGCTGAAGTTGACAGTTCAACAAAGTCATTGCTGAAGTATATGATAAATATAATACAAATGTTTATTTTCATATCACAGCCTATATCAGGCCCTCGTCCCATATCAGCCCTCGAATTAAACACATTTATTATTCTCCCTATATATATATGTTAACATTGGTTTTTGTTAAATTGTGAAATCGTATTATATGCTATAATTACATGTATATGCTCTTCTATACCTTTTAAATAAAGAATCTATCTACCTAGCATTTTTGTTTACATAGTTAACCTGTAACAGCTTACCATTTCTGCTGGTGAGATTATTTTCAAATTGCAATTTAAAATTGGTCTCTGGCAATACATGGTTTTGACCGACATGCACTTCATATGCAGGGCTCTGTTTATGTATTGTAATCTACTGCACAAGGTAGTAATACATAATAAATAAATATTACTTATATAGCGAAAATAAATTTTGTATACACAGTTATTTACATATAAATACTGAAAAAGTGGATCTCTTGGAAGCAACAAACACAATTAAGAGATAAAAGTAGCAGACTCGGTTTTATTGAGTATGTTCATGAGGGGTAATGTAAAGTGCAACACCTCTCACGCCTCCTAGCATCGGCTTAAGCGATATTCAACTTTAAAGACACAAAGATTGAGCTTGATGATCCCAAAGGACCAGTAAGTAATAACACTATTGATTTGTAGTCGGGGCGACTTTTTACGGCCGCCAAACAGCACTAAACAAACGCTAGTGTGAATGTCAATAAATACTGAAAAGTGGATCCCTTGGAAGCAAAAACACAAACAAGAGATAAAAGTAGAAGACTCGGTCTTATTGAGTCTGTTCATGAGGAGTTATGTAAAGTGCAACACCTCTCATGCCTACTAGCACCGGCTTAAGCGATATTCTACTTTAAAGCCACGAAGACTGGGCTTGATGATCCCAAAGGTCCAGTTAGTAGTAACACGACTGATTTGTAGTCGGGGCGACATTTTACGGCCGCAACACAGCACTAAACAAAAGCTAGTGTGAATGTCAATAAATACTGAAAAGTGGATCCCTTGGAAGCTACACTATCACAAGTACACTATCAAACTAATATACTTAACAGTTCTTATTTTCCCATGACACGAACAGCTACCGTCCGACCAGTACATAAGTCAGCAAAGGATACAGGAGAGATTAGTGGGGTGCGCAACTTTAAACGAGAAGGCCAAAACGGCCCTGAATCTATCACATGAGGATCTTCGCAATGATGAAAAAAGTCTCCCTTCTCAAATGCTGAGTAAAGATGTTTTGCATGAACGTTCGTCCCTCGGGTTTTCTGGTCGTACCTTATATTGGTTTTCTCTTTGGCTGGAACTGCTGGTAAGTGCTCAGTACAATTCTCGATACTTCCTGAGGTGTTTCTAATTATATATATTTTTTTATTTATTTATTTTTACAGTAACATAAATTATACGTGTATCGTTTCCTAATTTCTCAGATTGTTGACTTTATTGTTAGCCCTATTGTCAACCCTTTTGTGTTTGTGATGTCGATTGCATTTATTATTACTTTTGCCTTCTTGTTTGTCTGTTTGCGTGTTTGTTTCTGTGTTTTGTGGTTGACTGTCCTCCTTGAATGCTACTTTCCCTGTCCGATCGTTTTATATTTCTTTATTGTTGATGGGATGTACTTTTATGTACACTATCTTGTCAATTTCAGCGATGAAGCCAGGATAATAGCGAGGTTTGTTCACATAAAATCGAACCAGTGGGACTTAAGCTAACCAGTGGTACTTACTGCCTATTGACATTTCCATGTCAGTAACCCTGTCTTCACCACTCTTTGTGTCATGTATTGTCCTTTTCATTGTATATTTGTTTTCCTCTTTGTTTGTGTTACAGTGCGGGTCTACGGTAACAAGGTGTGTGGGTGCTGTGATTTCTATAGGACCATTCTTCTCATTTAAGTTTTTCCCTATTGAAGTCTAAATCTCTATATACAAATGTTGGACCCCAGGGCGCGGCTATCTTTGACCCCATGGCCTTCAAGTGAGCAAACTTGATAGTCCAGGACTTAGCGATAATTAATAATAATAAAGAACAAGAGGCCCATGAGGGCTATGGATGCTCTACACGCTAAAATGGCTCTTATATCAAAGGGTTTCATCATTAAATTTCCTTCAATAATGCGATATAGGGTCCTATAGAAGCCACAGCGTCCGAGCGCAAAGGCATCGTAGGTCCGCACTGTACTGCAAACAAGGACTTGAAAATACAATGAAAGAGACAAAAAACAACAGAAAGGGTGGTGAAGACAGGGTTACCGACTTGGAACGGTCAGTAGGCAATAAGGCCCACTGGTTAGCTTGAATCGATTTTATATGCGCACAATCCTCGCTATTATCCTGTCTTCAGCGCCCAAATAGACAAGACAGTGTAAACAAAACTACATCCCATCAAAAGGAATTCTCTAACAATCAAGTCCACATCCTGAGAAACTAACTAAAGAAACAATAGAAACAGAAAGATGTGTCAAAGATGTTGATTTTGTTTTATTTTAAGTGGATGCCTAGGTCTTTTGTTACATATGTTTGAATATATATATGTATATATAGATTTTGAAGTTTTGTTTTTCTCTGGGAAAGAACGATTTTCATTTATTAGTCCCCTATCGGTGTAATCGGAGGCGAGGATTGCTCCTTATACGTCTTTGTCAACCCTTTTTGTGTTTGTGATGTCGTTTGCATTTATTATTACTTTTGCCTTCTTGTTTGTCTGTTTGCGTGTTTGTTTCTGTGTTTTGTGGTTGACTGTCCTCCTTGAATGCTACTTTCCCTGTCCAATCTTTTTATATTTCCTTGACAAGGTCACCACATTGAAGTGCATTGCTTCAAAGTTTCTGTCCGGGCTACAAGTCCTTTACCTATCCTTGGATTCCAATAATATTTTACACACATGTTTACCACAGTGTGTCAATTTATTGCGATTAAGAATGAATGCATGGTGTTTTACGGCATGTCAACACATAAATAGATCATATTGCGCGCAAAAACCGATGATAGATGAAGAAATGAAGTAGTAATTAAAAATGTGTTGCGATTAAGAGCCCTACCTTCAAGGTCAATGTCACACGTATACTTTGAAGGTTATTCCTTAAAATGTCGTGTCCGGGCTATAACTATTTTATTTTTTATATTGCCAATGCTATTATACACAAGTGTCCACCACCATGAGTCGATATATCACGTCTAAGATCCAGGTCCCTACTTTCAAGGTCTATGTCACGATTGTGTCTGGGCTAAAACTTCTTTATCTATCATTAGATTGCAGTAATATTATAAAGAAATGTTTACCACCACGAGACAACGTGTCACGACCTAAGACATATGACTACTTCAAGGTCACGGTCATACACTTACACTTTGAAAGCTATTGCTATAAGTGTGCTTCTGGACTATATATTCTTTATCTATCATTAGATCCTAATATTAATACACACACATGTTGACCACCATGTGACAATCTGTTGCCACCAACAGCAAGGTGCATACCATCAAGGTCAATGTCAAACTTACACTGAATAGTTTTGCTATAATGGACTTTCACCTTTAGACCCATAACGGAAGGGGCCATGTATGTAACAATAGATACTGAAAAGGTGATCCCTTGGAAGCAACAAACACAAACAAGAGAGAAAAGTGGAAGTCATGTGATCAGGAGATTGTATTTGTATATAGGTGTTTAAGTTCAACTTAGAAATCACATACGGGTACTGGTATTAAAAAAGGGTATGCATTACAAATGGGTACCATCATTACACATGGGTACCGGCATTACACATGGGGACAAGTATTCCACATGGGGACATGTATTCCACATGGGTACCAGCATTACACATGGGTACCATCATTAAACATGCGTACCATCATTACACATGGGTATTATAATTAAACATGGGTACCAGCATTACACGTGAATACCAGCATTACAAATGAGTACCAGCATTTCACATGGGTACCAGCATTGCAGTTGGGTACCAGCATTTCACATGGGTACCAGCATTACACATGGGTACCAGCATTACACATGGGTACCAGAATTACACGGATACTCATTACCTACACTTTGGTACGTGTATTACACATGTACCAACATTAAATGTGGGGTACATCATTATATGTGGGGTACTAGTGTTACACATTGGTACTATCAATACACTTGGGTACTAGAACTACACATGGGTACCAGTACTACACTTGGGTACCTTTATTTCACATGGGTACCATCATTACAAATGGGTACCAGCATTACACATGGGTACCAGCATTACATTTACACGGATACTAATGACTTACATGTTGGTACAAGGATTAAACATATGTTGTGTGCCAGCATTTCATGTGGGTACATCATTACATGTAGGGTACCAGCATTACACATGTGTACCAGAATGTCGCATGGGTACCGACATTACCCCTGGGTACCAGCATTATACATGGATTCCAACATTAAGCATGGGTACCAGCATTACACGTGGGTACCAGCGTTACATATGGGCACCATAATTACAGGTGGGAACTAAATTTATACATCAGTACCTTCATTAAACATAGGTACCAGCATTACAAATGGTTACCAGCATTATACATGTTACCAGCATTGCACATGTGTAGCAGCATTACACATTGGTACCATAACACATGTAGATACCAGCTTTATATGTCACTACCTTCAATATACATAGGTATCATCAATACACATGGGTACACGCATTATACATGTCTAGCAGCATTAAACATGCGTACCATAATTACACATGGGTACCGTAAATACACTTGGGTACCATCAATACACATAGGTACCATAAATACACATGAGTACCTTCATTACATATGAGTACCGGCATTACACATGGGTATCACCATTACACATGGGTACCACCATTACACGTGGGTATTTTCATTACATTTGGGTACCATTACGTGTACTAGCATTATACTTTGGTACCATCATTACACGTGGGTACCATCAATACACGTGTGTACCAGCATTATACATTGGTACCAGCATTACACATGGGTACCGGCATTATACAAATGTACCATCATTTTACTTGGGCAACATCAATACACATGGATACCATCATTATACGTGGATAGCATCATTAAACATACGTACCATCATTACACGTGGGTACCATTATTACACTTGGATACCATAATTATACATGGATACCAGTCTTACACAAGGGTACCAGCATTACACACTGGTACCATCATTACGCATGCGTACTATCATTATACACGAGTACCATCATTACACATGGGTAACAGCATTACACATGAGTACCATCATTATACATGGGTGCCATCATTTTAAATGAGTAACAGCATTACACATGGTACCATAATTACATGTGAGTGTCAGCAATGCACATGGGTACCAGTATTACACATGTGTACCAGCATTACACGCGGGTATCAGCATTATAAATGTGCTACAACGTTACACATTTGTAACAGTATTACAAGTGGGTATCAGCATTAAAATGGGTATCAGCATTACACATGGGTATCAGCGTTATACGTGGATAGCATCATTAAACATACGTACCATCATTACACGTGGGTACCATTATAACACTTGGATACCATATTTATACATGGATACCAGTCTTACACATGGGTACCAGCATTACACACTGGTACCAGCATTACCCATGCGTACCACCATTATACATGGAATCAGTATTACACGTGGGTACCAGCATTATACGTGGGTACCAGCATTACACATGGGTACCAGCATTATATGTCATTACCATCATTACACATGTGTAGCTCCTTCTTTTTCGGTACCATTGACCCATTTGTAAAAAATTCTTCTCTGAAACCTCAAGGCATATATCTCTCATATATTACAGCATAAGCTTAGAATAGTCTTTGCGACTTTTGAAACTATGACCTTCGGAGTGACAATCACTACTTTCCAAGATCTAGCTGTTCAGATCTTCAGTAGAGCGTTTCAAGGTCATGGACCTCTTGTTAGAAGAAAAACACACGAAAACACAACTAATGAAACACCTAATTAAATGTCATATTTAAACTTTTTAATATCCAACACAAAATAAATTGAAAGCTAACCTGGAGCTTTCGTCCTAGTACTAAGGACTTCATCAGCAGGCTGAAGAGATTAGCCTACTGGGGATCAACACCACTCTGAGTGAGCGATGTTAATAGGCTGTCCCAGATGTGCGACAGTTTGTACCGCCCCCCGTCCTTGTTGAGTGTTGGCTTGTGTGCCCGGATGTATACCGCCTCTCTCACCCCTCTCCCAAACCAGGAGGGGTCCCGGTCCAGGATAGTTACTGAGTCCAGTGATACCGAATGTCCAGGGTTATCAATGTTAATGTGATGTGAAACCTCACTAGTGATGGAGCTAGGTCGCCTATGCTCCATGAAACGTGCCTTGAGACTTTTTTCTGTCTCCCCGATGTACTTGTACTAGAACGAAAGCTCCAGGTTAGCTTTCAATTTATTTTGTGTTGGATATTACAAAGTTTAAATATGACATTTAATTATGAACAATTCCACACAGTTAAACTTTCACCATAATGAAACACCTGTTTTTATGTTTTAATACGTTGGGTTCATACAAAAGCTGAATTGGGAGGGCCTCATCTAGTGGTGTTCCTATTAATCGACTTGGTTTACGATTAGTCGTCGTTTGTTCCCGATCAACTGATTGATCACATGTTTTGCATGATCGATTATAATGTGTGTAATTGTGTCAGTGTTGAGTGTAGGTTTTGCTCTTGCGCGTAAGCCAGTGTGCCATGTAAAGTTCTTTACCGATTGGCTTACTGATTTTCAGTATCCAAGCAAAATGATTCATACAAAAACGGCGTTCACTATCGGCATGGCCGAACAGGCTGATCAACAACTCTTTCCTAACCCTGGAAAAAATCAACATCTTAGTGTTTTTTGTTTTAGTTTCTCTGTGACAAACAAACGCAACTCGGGAATTTCCGCTTTATATTGTATATACTGCACATTTAATTCCACATACTATTTCAAAGAAGTCCCAAGATGTTTTGTAAAAAGAAAAGTTGCTGTTAGTTAGAGAAAGGACACAACTGTGATGTTGTATACGTTTTAATCACAGTACACTTTGTAACAAGAAATGCACAAACGTTGAAGTTCCTCTTTGAAAAATTGAGCCATTTCTGTACTGTATTTAACGTAAAGAGATTGCAAAATTGTGCATCCTAAGTTTGCTCACATGCTTGAGCCAAACGCGCACTCTGCCAATAATGAAACTTTGAAGGAATAGTATTTGCTGTGTTGTGTATTTTTTAGATTGTTTTTCCCGAAAGGGAATGTCTTACGTAGCCATGTACCATTCGATTAACAGCAGCATATTGTACATAAAATATATAGCAAAAATCCCGAGTTGCGTTTCTTTTGCGCTTCGGTATATCTTTAAAGGCCACACGACAATCCTGAAGTATTTACCAAATATCATATTGACATGAAACCATTGTGGAATATTGTAATAGGCAAACATAGGTTGCTTTGACCTATTCAAACTATCACTGATTTTTAAATATGCAAACTATAGAAATACTAACGCGACTCCACGAGTTTTAAAAACAATGATTCGGTTTTATTTCACAAGCAAGAGAAAAAAGTAACAGATTCGGTTTTACTAAGTATGTTCATGAGAGATGAAAGGGGATAGCAAGTAAAGAGGAAAAGAGAATACCATACATCAATATCGTACCCTTTTATAGATTTTTGCAATAAAATAGTTTACAACGAGAAAATAAATTTAAAGTGAGAAGCAAACCGTTGAAGTCTTATTCCAATGTTAAGAAACTGGAGACTAGGAAGACTGATTGTTGTCAATCCAAACGAAAACTCTCCTGTTGTGCTTCAGTTTCATATAAACATATCAAACTTTCAATATATACTCATCATGACAACATCAACATGACCATACTAAAATATAAAGGTCAAGGGCATACTGAAGGTCATTATATGGGTTAAATACTCACTTTTTTATTCACGAAAACTTCACGTTGGCTATAACTTTCTCATTTCTTGATATTTCTTCATCAGACTTTCAATATATACTCATCATGATAACATCGAAATGACCATACTAAAATATAAAGATCAAGGTCATATTAAAGGTCATTATATGGGTTAAATACTCATTTGTTTCTTCACGAAAACTAAACGTTGGCTATAACTTTCTCCTTTCTTGATATTACTGCATCAAACTTTCAATATATACTCATTATGATGACCATACTAAAATATAAAGGTCAAGGTCACACTGAAGTTCATTATATGTTCCAAATTCTAATTTTTGTCTTCACGAAAACTTAGTCAGGCCAGTTTGTCAAGGTCATTTATCTGGGTCCAAAAAAACTTGTTATACTGACAAAGCGCTGACAGGCGACACACGTGTTACGCGGACCACCTATCTAGTTATAATTATCAACCCAATTATTAAATAAATATTTGCTGATACACTGAAATTCAGTAAAGTTCATTAATAGTAAACTACCATGAGCCGATGTATTGTGTTTAGCTGCTATAGCTGTCATGCGTAGAGCATTACTGTCTATCTAAACCGAAATAATTAACTTAAAACAGGAACCTTTAGGTGTAGCACACCCATTGCAACACAGGAAGTGTCGGCCTGGGTGATTCGCATAATGGCGGTCAATAAATAATTCTCATTTCTTTTTGTAAAAAAAGGCATTTTCACTAATTTAAAGTGCTATTTTTGGTTTATATCACATTGTTGATCTATTTGTTACATTTGCCATGCATTGTCATGAGTTTTTATTTCTGTTGGCTTATATGGAAATTAATGTATGAATACAACATTTTATGACAATAGCGCAAAGAAATAAAATGGTTTTACAAAGAGTAAATGTAAAGTGATTAGTACATTTGAAAAGACTGGAGGCGATCTCGAAGATTGATTGGTGTAAATCCCAATACAAATAAACGAAAACCCTCAGAATGTGCTGCAGTTTCGTATAACATGTGCATATATACATACATTAAAGCCACATGCTACCCTCGGTTTAATTAGCATTTGTTCTGAAAAACTAGACGGCTCCATCGGTTTGTGTTGCTAAATCACAAAAAGAGTATGAAAGGATAAATTTAAAAATAGCCGAACAAGAATACAAGAATGAATGAATGAATGGTGTTTTACGGCATATTGTGCGCAACAACTGATGAAAGATGAAGAAATGAAGTAGTAATTAAAAATTAATGTAAATATATAACGATAAAACTATTTACAAATAAGGGGAGATATGGTAGTAATATAAACTATGTATATATGTAAATCAACAAACGCCCGTCAACGGGGGTATAAACAAGTAAATATATATAAGAACATAATGATTTATAAAGTCTGATTTCTTTCAAGAAATCTAAAACAAGACTAAAATCTATAGTATCAAAAAACTCTTTCTCTAGTATAAAAATTGTAGTATCTTTGCCGCATATGATCCAAGTCTACACATGTTCGACAGTTAATGGTGCAAAACAGGGTATACATTCTGGTAATTGCTCACTTTGTAATAAAATAAGTATGAACGAGTATAACGTGTATGCCCTATCCTGCACCGGGCTAGAACAACTTCTTCTTGACGAATGGGTCTACTAGAAGAACGCCATTCCCCGAGTAAGGTTTAATTGAATGGAGTTTATTGTTCACAGACAATCCCAAGCGGATTGCCAAGAGTTACGAATATATGTGTTAATACAACATTTAAAACAAGAGGCCCAAGAGGGCCTGTAGACGCCATACTGTGTAAAGATGTCATATATCTTTCCTATATACACTTTGGGTCGCCATGGCGGCCATTTTGATTATTGCAAGAAAACAAAAAACACAAACTTAATAGATGCCAACCATTGTGATAAAGTTTCAACAAAATCCTTGAAAAGGTTTTAGAGAAAATTTCATATTTAACTTTTTCCTATATAACTCTATGTAAACCTTGGGTCACCATGGCAACCATTTTGATTATTCGATGATAACGAAAAACACAAATTTGATAGAGGCCAATCCAAGGAACATGTATATGATATTTCACTGGAATGGATTCAGTGGTTTCAGAGGAGATGTCATTTGAAATTTCCTTAAATTTGACTAAGTTTTAGCCATGGTGGCCATCTTGGACAACTGGCGGCTGCGAAAAACACAAATCTGAGGCGCACTATCCCAAAGATCATTGTGATAAAGTTTCAACAAAATCCTTCAAGAAGTTTTAGAGAAGATGTCAATTTTAGCCTTTTCCTATATAACTCTTTGTAAACTTTGGGTCGTCGTGGCGGCCATTTTGATTATTCGACAATAACTAAAAACAAAAATTTGACAGAGGCCAACCCAAGGAACATGTATATGATATTTCACTGGAATAGATTAAGTGGTTTCGGAGGAGATGTCGTTTGGAATCTCTTTAAATTTGACCTAATTTTAGCCATGGTGGCCATTTTCGAAGACTGTCGGCTGCGAAAAACATAAATCTGAGGAGGACTTACCCAAAGTTCAATGTGATTAAGTTTTATCTAAATCCTTCAACCGGTTTCAGAGAAGATGTCATTTTTAGCCTTTTCCTATATAACTCTATGTAAACTTTGGGTTGACGTGGTGGCCATTTTGATTATTCGACAATAACGAAAAACAAACTTGATAGAGGCCAACCCAAGGAACATGATTATGATATTTCACAAGAATGGAACAAGTGTTTTCGGAGGACATGTTGTTTGAAATTTCCTTAAATTTGACCTAGTTTTAGACATGGCGGCCATCTTGGATGACTGGCGGCCGCAAAAAAACACAAATCTGAGAGGGACTATACCAAATATCATGGTGATTAAGTTTCATCAAAATCTTTCAAGCGGTTTCAGAGAAAATGTCATTTTCAACCTTTTCCTATATAACTCTATGTAAATGTTGGGTCGCCGTGGTGGCCATTTTGATTATTCGACGATAACGAAAAACACAAACTTGATAGAGGCCAACCCAAGGAACATGTATATGATATTTCAGTAGAATGGAATAAGTGGTTTCGGAGGAGATGTCGTTTGAAATTTCCTTAAATTTTACCTAGTTTTAGCAATGGCGGCCATCTTAGATAAATGGCGGTCGCAAAAAACACAAGTCTGAGAGGATCTATCCCAAATATCATGGTGATTAAGTTTCATCAAAATACCTCAAGCGGTTTCAGAGGAGATTTCACTTTTAACGTTTTCCAATATAACTCTATGTAAATTTTGAGTCGCCGTGGTGGCCATTTTGATTATTCGACGATAACGAAAAACACAAACTTAATAGAGGCCAACCCAAGGAACATGTATATGATATTTCAGTAGAGTGGAATCAGTGGTTTCGGAGGAGATGTCGTTTGAAATTTCCTTAAATTTGACCTAGTTTTAACCATGGCGGCCATCTTGGATGAGTGGCGGCCGCAAAAAACACAAGTCTGAGAGAGACTATCCCAAATATCATTGTGTTTAAGTTTCATCAAAATCTTTTAGGCGGTTTCAGAGAAGATGTAATTTTTATCCTTTTCCTATATAACTCTATGTTAACTTTCGGTCGCCGTGGCGGCCATTTTGATTATTTGACGATAACGAAAAACACAAACTTGATAGAGGCTAACCCAAGGAACATGTATATGATATTTCACATGAATGGAATAAGTGATTTCGGAGGAGATGTTGTTTGAAATTTACTTAAATTTGACCTAGTTTTAGCTATGGCGGCCATCTAGGATGACTGGCGGCCGTGAAAAACACAAATCTGAGAGGAACTATCCCAAATATCATTATGCTTAAGTTTCATCATAATCTTTCAGGCGGTTTCTGAGAAGATGTACTTTTTAACCTTTTCCTATATAACTCTATGTAAACTTTGGGTCGATATGGCGGCCATTTTTATTATTTGACGATAACGAAAAACACAAACTTGATAGAGGCCAACCCAAGGAACATATATATGATATTTCAGTAGAAAGGAATAAGTGGTTTCGGAGGAGATGTCGTTTGAAATTTCCTTAAATTTGACCTAGTTTTAGCCATGGCGGCCATCTTGGACGATTGGCGGCCGCGAAAAACACAAATCTGAGAGGGGCCCTCCCAAGTAACATTGTGATGAAGTTTCATCAAAATCCTTCTAGCGGTTTCAGAGGAGATGTCGATTTTATCAGATTGCTAACAGACAGACGGACGGACGGACGACGGACGAAAAGTGATCGCATAAGCCCTCCTGGCCTTTGGCCAGTAGAGCTAATCAGTCTCGGTTTGATTGAGACTGTTTATGAACGATGGTGAAAACTTGCTTGCTATCGTTCCCGGCCTCTAGCCCCGGGTTGAGCAGAACTCAGTATTTAAAATGTCAATAGTACGAAAGTTTGAACCATACCAAAAATACGTTTACGTTTATACAATAGCAAAGGCAATAGGTGCAGAATAAAATACTGAAACTACAAAACATGTTTATACACCAGCAAAGGCAATGGGTGCAGAACAAAATACTGAAACAACAAAATATGTTTATATAATAGCACAGGCAATGGGTGCAGAATAAAATACTGAAACGACAAAATATGTTATACAATAGTAAAGACAATACGTGCAGAATAAAATACCGTAACAACATAATAGGTTTATACAACAGAAAAGGCAATCGGTGCAGAAAAAATACTAAAACAACAAAATATGTTTATACCATAGCAAATGCAATGCGTGCAGAATAAAATACTGAACGGACAAAATATGTTTATACAATAGCAAAGGCAATAGGTGCAGAATAAAATACTGAAACAACAAAATCTGTTTATACAATAGCACAGACAATGGGTGCAGAATAAAATACTGAAGCAACAAAATATGTTTATACAATAGCAAAGGCAATCGGTGCAGAATAAATTACTGAACATCAAAATATGTTTATAAAGTTGCAAAGGCATAGAGTGAAAAATAAAATACTCAACAAATAAATATGTTTATACAATGAAAAAGGCAAAAGTTTAAAAATAAAATACTGGAAAAAAAAATATGTTTATAAATATGCAAAGGCAAATTGTGCTAAACAAAATACTGAAAATAAACAAATGTTTATAAAATTGCAAAGGCAAAGCGTGCTACATAAAATACTGAAGAAAAAAATATTTTTATAACATGGCAACGGCAAAGGATGGAAAAATAAAATACTGGAAATAAAAAACATGGCAAATGCAAATGGTAGAAAATAAAATACTGAAAATAAAACACAGAACACGTTTTATACTGAAAATACAAATTGACATTAACAATGCAAACTATATAACCCGGTGGTCCACACCTTGTTGACATGGTGTACACTCAACGACACTTATAAGTTCCCCAGTTACATGTTTACATGGTGTACACTGAACGACACTTATAAGTTCCACAGTTACATGTTGACATGGTGTACACACAACGACACTTATAAGTTCCCCAGTTACAAGTTTACATGGTATACACTCAACGACACTTATAAGTTCCCCAGTTACATGTTGACATGGTGTACACTCAACGACACTTATAAGTTCCCCAGTTACAAGTTGACATGGTGTACACACAACGACACTTATAAGTTCCCCAGTTACAAGTTTACATGGTGTACACACAACGACACTTATAAGTTCCCCAGTTACATGTTGACATGGTGTACACTCAACGACACTTATAAGTTCCCCAGTTACATGTTGACATGGTGTACACTCAACGACACTTATAAGTTCCCCATTTACAAGTTGACATGGTGTACACTCAACGACACTTATAAGTTCCCCAGTTACATGTTGACATGGTGTACACTCAACCACACTTATGAGTTCCCCAGTTACATGTTGACATGGTGTACACTCAACGACACTTATAAGTTCCCCAGTTACATGTTGACATGGTGTACACTCAACGACACTTATAAGTTCCCAAGTTACATGTTGACATGGTGTACACTCAACGACACTTATGAGTTCCCCAGTTACATGTTTACATGGTGTTCACTCAACGACACTTATAAGTTCCCCAGTTACATGTTGACATGGTGTACACTCAACGACACTTATAAGTTCCCAAGTTACATGTTGACATGGTGTACACTCAACCACACTTATGAGTTCCCCAGTTACATGTTGACATGGTGTACACTCAACGACACTTATAAGTTCCCCAGTTACATGTTGACATGGTGTACACTCAACGACACTTATAAGTTCCCCAGTTACATGTTGACATGGTGTACACTCAACGACACTTATAAATTCCCAAGTTACATGTTGACATGGTGTACACTCAACCACACTTATGAGTTCCCCAGTTACATGTTGACATGGTGTACACTCAACGACACTTATAAGTTCCCCAGTTACATGTTTACATGGTGTACACTCAACGACACTTATAAGTTCCCCAGTTACATGTTGACGTGGTGTACACTCAACGACACGTATAAGTTCCCCAGTTACATGTTGACATGGTGTACACTCAACGACACTTTTAAGTTCTCCAGTTACATGTTGACGTGGTGTACACTCAACGACACTTATAAGTTCCCCAGTTACATGTTTACATGGTGTACACTCAACGACACTTATAAGTTCCCCAGTTACATGTTGACATGGTGTACACTCAACGACACTTTTAAGTTCTCCAGTTACATGTTGACATGGTGTACACACAACGACACTTATAAGTTCCCCAGTTACATGTTGACATGGTGTACACTCAACGACACTTATAAGTTCCCCAGTTACATGTTTACATGGTGTACACACAACGACACTTTTAAGTTCTCCAGTTACATGTTGACATGGTGTACACAGAACGACACTTATAAGTTCCCCAGTTACATGTTGACATGGTGTACACTCAACGACACTTATAAGTTCCCCAGTTACATGTTGACATGGTGTACACTCAACGACACTTATAAGTTCCCCAGTTACATGTTGACATGGTGTACACACAACGACACTTATAAGTTCCCCAGTTACATGTTGACATGGTGTACACACAACGACACTTATAAGTTCCCAAGTTACATGTTGACATGGTGTACACTCAACGACACTTATAAGTTCCCCAGTTACATGTTTACATGGTGTATACTCAACGACACTTATAAGTTCCCCAGTTACATGTTGACATGGTGTACACTCAACGACACTTATAAGTTCCCCAGTTGCATGTTGACATGGTGTACACTCAACGACACTTATAAGTTCCCCAGTAACATGTTGACATGGTGTACACACAACGACACTTATAAGTTCCCCAGTTACATGTTGACATGGTGTACACTCAACGACACTTATAAGTTCCCCAGTTACATGTTTACATGGTGTACACTCAACGACACTTATAAGTTCCCCAGTTACATGTTGACATGGTGTACACTCAACCACACTTATAAGTTCCCCAGTTACATGTTGACATGGTGTACACTCAACGACACTTATAAGTTCCCCAGTTACATGTTTACATGGTGTACACTCAACCACACTTATAAGTTCCCCAGTTAAATGTTTACATGGTGTACACATAACGACACTTATAAGTTCCCCAGTTACATGTTGACATGGTGTACACTCAACGACACTTATAAGTTCCCCAGTTACATGTTGACATGGTGTACACACAACGACACTTATAAGTTCCCCAGTTACATGTTGACATGGTGTACACACAACGACACTTATAAGTTCCCCAGTTACATGTTGACATGGTGTACACACAACGACACTTATAAGTTCCCAAGTTACATGTTTACATGGTGTACACTCAACGACACTTATAAGTTCCCCAGTAACATGTTGACATGGTGTACACACAACGACACTTATAAGTTCCCCAGTTACATGTTACCATGGTGTTCACTCAACGTCACTTATAAGTTCCCCAGTAACATGTTGACATGGTGTACACACAATGACACTTATAAGTTCCCAAGTTACATGTTTACATGGTGTACACTCAACGACACTTATAAGTTCCCCAGTAACATGTTGACATGGTGTACACACAACGACACTTACAAGTTCCCCAGTTACATGTTGACGTGGTGTACACTCAACGACACTTATAAGTTCCCCAGTTACATGTTTACATGGTGTACACACAACGACACTTATAAGTTCCCAAGTTACATGTTTACATGGTGTACACTCAACGACACTTATAAGTTCCCCAGTTACATGTTGACATGGTGTACACTCAACGACACTTATAAGTTCCCCAGTTACATGTTTAAATGGTGTACACTCAACCACACTTATAAGTTCCCCAGTTAAATGTTTACATGGTGTACACATAACGACACTTATAAGTTCCCCAGTTACATGTTGACATGGTGTACACTCAAAGACACTTATAAGTTCCCCAGTAACATGTTGACATGGTGTACACTCAACGACACTTATAAGTTCCCCAGTTACATGTTGACATGGTGTACACTCAACGACACTTATAAGTTCCCCAGTTACATGTTTACATGGTGTACACTCAACCACACTTATAAGTTCCCCAGTTACAAGTTTACATGGTGTAAACTCAACGACACTTATAAGTTCCCCAGTTACATGTTTACATGGTGTACACTCAACGACACTTATAAGTTCCCCAGTTACATGTTGACATGGTGTACACTCAACGTCACTTATAAGTTCCCAAGTTACATGTTTACATGGTGTACACTCAACCACACTTATAAGTTCCCCAGTTAAATGTTTACATGGTGTACACATAACGACACTTATAAGTTCCCCAGTTACATGTTGACATGGTGTACACTCAAAGACACTTATAAGTTCCCCAGTAACATGTTGACATGGTGTACACTCAACGACACTTATAAGTTCCCCAGTTACATGTTTACATGGTGTACACTCAACCACACTTATAAGTTCCCCAGTTAAATGTTTACCTGGTGTACACATAACGACACTTATAAGTTCCCCAGTTACATGTTGACATGGTGTACACTCAAAGACACTTATAAGTTCCCCAGTAACATGTTTACATGGTGTACACTCAACGACACTTATAAGTTCCCCAGTTACATGTTTACATGGTATACACTCAACGACACATAAGTTCCCCAGTTAAATGTTTACATGGTATACACTCAACGACACATAAGTTCCCCAGTTAAATGTTTACATGGTGTACACATAACGACACTAATAAGTTCCCCAGTTACATGTTGACATGGTGTACACTCAACGACACTTATAAGTTCCCCAGTTACAAGTTTACATGGTGTACACTCAACGACACATAAGTTCCCCAGTTACATGTTGACATGGTGTACACTCAACGACACTTATAAGTTCCCCAGTTACATGTTGACATGGTGTACACTCAACGTCACTTATAAGTTCCCAAGTTACATGTTGACATGGTGTACACTCAACGACACGTATAAGTTCCCCAGTTACATGTTTACATGGTGTACACTCAACGACACTTATAAGTTCCCCAGTTACATGTTTACATGGTATACACTCAACGACACATAAGTTCCCCAGTTAAATGTTTACATGGTGTACACATAACGACACTTATAAGTTCCCCAGTTACATGTTGACGTGGTGTACACTCAACGACACTTATAAGTTCCCCAGTTACAAGTTTACATGGTGTACACTCAACGACACATAAGTTCCCCAGTTACATGTTGACATGGTGTACACTCAACGTCACTTATAAGTTCCCCAGTTACATGTTGACATGGTGTACACTCAACGACACGTATAAGTTCCCCAGTTACATGTTTACATGGTGTACACTCAACGACACTTATAAGTTCCCCAGTTACATGTTTACATGGTGTACACTCAACGACACTTATAAGTTCCCCAGTTACATGTTTACATGGTATACACTCAACGACACATAAGTTCCCCAGTTAAATGTTTACATGGTGTACACATAACGACACTTATAAGTTCCCCAGTTACATGTTGACGTGGTGTACACTCAACGACAATTACAAGTTCCCCAGTTACAAGTTTACATGGTGTACACTCAACGACACATAAGTTCCCCAGTTACATGTTGACATGGTGTACACTCAACGTCACTTATAAGTTCCCCAGTTACATGTTGACATGGTGTACACTCAACGACACGTATAATTTCCCCAGTTACATGTTTACATGGTGTACACTCAACGACACTTATAAGTTCCCCAGTTACATGTTGACGTGGTGTACACTCAACGTCACTTATAAGTTCCCCAGTTAAATGTTTACATGGTGTACACATAACGACACTTATAAGTTCCCGTGTTACATGTTGACGTGGTGTACACTCAACGTCACTTATAAGTTCCCCAGTTACAGGTTGACATGGTGTACACTCAACGACACTTATAATTTCCCCAGTTACATGTTTACATGGTGTACACTCAACGACACTCATAAGTTCCCCAGTTACATGTTGACGTGGTGTACACTCAACGACACTTATAAGTTCCCCAGTTACATGTTTACATGGTGTACACTCAACGACACTTATAAGTTCCCCAGTTACATGTTGACGTGGTGTACACTCAACGACACTTATAAGTTCCCCAGTTACATGTTTACATGGTGTACACTCAACGACACTTATAAGTTCCCCAGTTACATGTGGACGTGGTGTACACTCAACGACACTTATAAGTTCCCAGTTACATGTTTACATGGTGTACACTCAACGACACTTATAAGTTCCCCAGTTACATGTTGACATGGTGTACACTCAACGACACTTATAAGTTCCCCAGTTACAAGTTTACATGGTGTACACTCAACCACACTTATAAGTTTCCCAGTTACATGTTTACATGGTGTACACTCAACGACACTTATAAGTTCCCCAGTTACAAGTTTACATGGTGTACACTCAACCACACTTATAAGTTTCCCAGTTACATGTTTACATGGTGTACACTCAACGACACTTATAAGTTCCCCAGTTACATATTGACATGGTGTACACTCAACCACACTTATAAGTTTCCCAGTTACATGTTTACATGGTCTACACTCAACGACACTTATAAGTTCCCCAGTTACAAGTTTACATGGTGTACACTCAACGACACTTATAAGTTCCCCAGTAACATGTTACCATGGTGTACACTCAACGACACTTATAAGTTCCTCAGTTACATGTTGACATGGTGTACACTCAACGTCACTTATAAGTTCCCCAGTTACATGTTTACATGGTGTACACACAACGACACTTATAAGTTCCCCAGTTACATGTTGACATGGTGTACACTCAACGATACTTATAAGTTCCCCAGTTACATGTTTACATGGTGTACACTCAACGACACTTATAAGTTCCCCAGTTACATGTTTACATGGTATACACTCAACGACACATAAGTTCCCCAGTTAAATGTTTACATGGTGTACACATAACGACACTTATAAGTTCCCCAGTTACATGTTGACGTGGTGTACACTCAACGTCACTTATAAGTTCCCCAGTTACATGTTGACATGGTGTACACTCAACGACACTTATAAGTTCCCCAGTTACATGTTTACATGGTGTACACTCAACGACACTTATAAGTTCCCCAGTTACATGTTTACATGGTGTACACTCAACGACACTTATAAGTTCCCCAGTTACATGTTGACGTGGTGTACACTCAACGACACTTATAAGTTCCCCAGTTACAAGTTTACATGGTGTACACTCAACGACACTTATAAGTTCCCCAGTTACAAGTTTACATGGTGTACACTCAATGACACTTATAAGTTCCCCAGTAACATGTTACCATGGTGTACACTCAACGACACTTATAAGTTTCCCAGTTACATGTTGACATGGTGTACACTCAACCACACTTATAAGTTTCCCAGTTACATGTTTACATGGTGTACACTCAACGACACTTATAAGTTCCCCAGTTACAAGTTTACATGGTGTACACTCAACGACACTTATAAGTTCCCCAGTAACATGTTACCATGGTGTACACTCAACCACACTTATAAGTTCCTCAGTTACATGTTGACATGGTGTACACTCAACGTCACTTATAAGTTCCCAGTTACATGTTTACATGGTGTACACACAACGACACATATAAGTTCCCAAGTTACATGTTGACATGGTGTACACTCAACGATACTTATAAGTTCCCCAGTTACATGTTTACATGGTATACACTCAACGACACATAAGTTCCCCAGTTAAATGTTTACATGGTGTACACATAACGACACTTATAAGTTCCCCAGTTACATGTTGACGTGGTGTACACTCAACGTCACTTATAAGTTCCCCAGTTACATGTTGACATGGTGTACACTCAACGACACTTATAAGTTCCCCAGTTACATGTTTACATGGTGTACACTCAACGACACTTATAAGTTCCCCAGTTACATGTTTACATGGTGTACACTCAACGACACTTATAAGTTCCCCAGTTACATGTTGACGTGGTGTACACTCAACGACACTTATAAGTTCCCCAGTTACATGTTTACATGGTGTACACTCAACGACACTTATAAGTTCCCCAGTTACATGTTGACGTGGTGTACACTCAACGACACTTATAAGTTCCCCATTTACATGTTTACATGGTGTACACTCAACCAGACTTATAAGTTCCCCAGTTACAAGTTTACATGGTGTACACTCAACGACACTTATAAGTTCCCCAGTAACATGTTACCATGGTGTACACTCAACGACACTTATAAGTTCCCCAGTTACATGTTGACATGGTGTACACTCAACGTCACTTATAAGTTCCCCAGTTACATGTTTACATGGTGTACACACAACGACACTTATAAGTTCCCCAGTTACATGTTGACATGGTGTACACTCAACGATACTTATAAGTTCCCCAGTTACATGTTTACATGGTGTACACTCAACGACACTTATAAGTTCCCCAGTTACATGTTTACATGGTGTACACTCAACGATACTTATAAGTTCCCCAGTTACATGTTTACATGGTGTACACTCAACGACACTTATAAGTTCCCCAGTTACATGTTGACATGGTGTACACTCAACGACACTTATAAGTTCCCCAGTTAGATGTTGACATGGTGTACACTCAACGTCACTTATAAGTTCCCCAGTTACATGTTTACATGGTGTACACTCAACGACACTTATAAGTTCCCCAGTTACATGTTGACATGTTGTACACTCAACGACACGTATAAGTTCCCCAGTTATACATGACTCAAAACACAGTTTGTTGTTACTTGGCACTACTGCGGCACTGGACAGGATCTAGTTTCACACAGTTTCACGTTTGTTACATGGATCTACAAAAGGCTCAAAAGGCAGTTTGTTGTTACTGGGCACTACTGCTGCAAAACGAGGAAATTTCCTCGTTTTTACATGGATAGGATTTACACATGACTCAAAACACAGTGTGTTGTTAGTGTTGTTACTTGGTTCTACTGCGGCAAAAAACGAGGAAATTTCCTCGTTTTTACAGGGATGGCTACAAAAGTTTCAAAACGCAGTTTGTTGTTACTGGGCACTACAGCTGCAAAACGAGGAAATTTCCTCCCTTTTTGTATGGATAGGATTTACACATGACTCAAAACACTGTTTGTTGTTACTTGGCACTACTCCTGCAAAACGAGGAAATGTCCTCGTTTTTATACACATGACTCAAAATACAGTTTGTTCTTACTTGGTTCTACTGCGGCAAAAAAACGAGGAAATTTCCTCGTTTTTATATGGATATTTACCAAAGACTCAAAACACAGCTTGGTTGTTACTGGGCACTACTGCTGCTGTAAAACGAGAAATTTCCTCGTTCTTCCATGAGATAGGATTTACACATGACTCAAAACACAGTTTGTTATCACTTTTACTGGGCACTACTGAGGCAAAACGAGGAAATTTCCTCGATTTTACATGGATCGGCATAACTGCGACAATACGAGGAAATTTCCTCGCCTTATGTACATGTACTTTAAGTTGATTGTGTTTGTTCATTGTACATACCTTTTAATAATAAAGATTGATACTATATATTGTTTTACGTTGTTGTTACTTGGCACTACTGCTGCAAAACGAGGAAATTTCCTCGTTTTTGCATGGATAGGATTTCCACATGACTCAAAACACTGTTTGTTGTTACTTGGCACTACTGCTGCAAAACGAGGAAATTTCCTCGTTTTTATGCCATGAAAATGCGAGGAAATTTCCACGCTCGTATCAATGTGGCCTCTGCATGGAGCACATTTTAGCTCTTGGATAGCACGTTTTTTTGCAAAGTGAAAATTGGGCGGTGTTTATTTGCATTTTTACCCTATATAAAATGCTCATTTATATAGTGAAAAAGGGATTTTATTGGCAAATCCCTTTTTATTCTGGCGCCTCTTACATGTATACCAGTCTTACACATGGGTACCAGCATTACACACTGGTACCAGCATTACCCATGCGTACCATCATTATACATGAGTACCATCATTACACATGGGTAACAGCATAACACATGAGTACCATCATTATACATGGGTGCCATCATTATAAATGAGTAACAGCATTACACATGGGTACCATAATTACATGTGAGTGTCAGCAATGCACATGGGTACAAGTATTACACATGTGTACCAGCATTACACGTGGGTATCAGCATTATAAATGTGCTACAACTTTACACATTTGTAACAGTATTACAAGTGGGTATCCGCATTAAAAATGGGTACCAGCATTACACATGGGTATCAGCATTATACGTGGATAGCATCATTAAACATACGTACCATCATTACACGTGGGTACCATTATTACACTTGGATACCATAATTACACATGGATACCAGTCTTAAACACGGGTACCAGCATTACACGTGGGTATCAGCATTATAAATGTGCTACAACTTTACACATTTGTAACAGTTTTACAAGTGGGTATCAGCATTAAAAATGGGTTTCAGCATTACACATGGGTATCAGCATTATACGTGGATATCATCATTAAACATACGTACCATCATTACACGTGGGTACCATTTTTACACTTGGATACCATAATTATACATGGATACCAGTCTTACACATGGGTACCAGCATTACACACGCGTACCATCATTATACATGGAATCAGTATTACACGTGGGTACCAGCATTATACGTTGGTACCAGCATTACACATGGGTACCAGCTTTATATGTCGCTACCATCATTACACATGTGTAGCCCCTTCTATTTCGGTACCATTGACCCATTTGTAAAACATTTTTCTCTGAAACCTCAAGGCATATATCTCTCATATATTACAGCATAAGCTTAGAATGGCCTTTGCGACTTTTGAAACTATGACCTTCGGAGTGACAATCACTACTTTCCAAGATCTAGCTGTTCAGAACTTCAGTAGAGCATTTAAAGGTCATGGACCTCTTGTTAGAAATAAAACACACGAAAACACAACTAATGAAACACCTGTTTTTTTGTTTTAATACGTGGGTTCATACAAAAGCTGAATTGGGAGGGCCTCATCTAGTGGTGTTCCTATTAATCGACTTGGTCTACGATTAGTCGTAGTTTGTTCGTGCCATGTAAAGTTCTTTACCGATTGGCTTACTGATTTTCAAAAACGGCGTTCACTATCGGCATGGCCGAACAGGCTGATCAACAACTCTTTCCTAACCCTGGAACAAATTCAACATCTTAGTGTTTTTTGTTTTAGTTTCTCTGTGAAAAAGAAACGCAACTCGGGAATTTCCGTTTTATATTGTACATACTGCACACTTAATTCCACATACTATTTCAAAGAAGTCCCAAGATGTTTTGTAAAAAGAAAAGTTGCTGTTAGTTAGAGAAATTACACAACTGTGATGTTGTATACGTTTTAATCACAGTACACTTTGTAACAATATATGCACAAATGTTGAAGTTCCTCTTTGAAAAATTGAGCCATTTCAGTACTGTATTTATCGTAAAGAGATTGCAAAATTTTGAATCCTGAGTTTGCTCTCATGCTTGAGCCAAACGCGCACTCTGCCAATAATAAAACTATTTGCTGTACTGTGTGTTGTTTAGAATTGTTTTCCCGAAAGGAAAGGTCTTACGTAGCCATGTACCATTCGATTAACAGCAGCATATTGTACATAAAATATATAGCAAAAATTTCCGAGTTGCGTTTCTTTTGCGCTTCAGTATATCATTAAAGGCCACACGACAATCTTGAAGTATTTACCAAATATGATATTGACTTGAAACCTTTGTGGAATATTGTAATAGGCAAACATAGGTTGCTTTGACCTATTCAAACTATCACTGATTTTTACATGTTTAAACTATAGAAATACTAACGGGACTCCACGAGTTTTAAAAACAATGATTCGGTTTTATTTCACAAGCAAGAGAAAAAAGTAACAGTTTCGGTTGTACTAAGTATGTTCATGAGAGATGAAAGGGGATAGCAAGTAAAGAGGAAAAGAGAATACCTTACATCAATATCGTACCCTTTTATAGATTTTTGCAATAAAATAGTTTACAACGAGAAAATAAATTTAAAGTGAGATGCAAACCGTTGAAGTCTTATTCCAATGTTAAGAAACTGGAGACTAGGAAGACTGATTGTTGTCAATCCAAACGAAAACTCTCCTGTTGTGCTTCAGTTTCATATAAACATATCAAACTTTCAATATATATTCATCATGACAACATCAACATGACCATACTAAAATATAAAGGTCAAGGGCACACTGAAGGTCATTATATGGGTTAAATACTCACTTTTTTATTCACGAAAACTTCACGTTGGCTATAACTTTCTCATTTCTTGATATTTCTTCATCAAACTTTCAATATATACTCATCATGATAACATCGACATGACCATACTAAAATATAAAGATCAAGGTCATATTAAAGTTCATTATATGGGTTAAATACTCATTTGTTTCTTCACGAAAACTAAACGTTGGCTATAACTTTCTAATTTCTTGATATTACTGCATCAAACTTTCAATATATACTCATTATGATGACCATACTAAAATATAAAGGTCAAGGTCACCCTGAAGTTCATTATATGGATCAAATACTAATTTTTGTCTTCACGAAAACTTGTTATACTGACAAAGCGCTGACAGGCGACACACGTGTTACGCGGACCACCTATCTAGTTATAATTATCAACCCAATTATTAAATAAATATTTGCTGATACACTGAAATTCAGTAAAGTTAATTAATAGTAAACTACCATTAGCCGTCGATTGTGTTTAGCTGCTATAGCTGTCATGCGTAGAGCATTACTGTCTATCCAAACCGAAATAATTAACTTAAAACAGGAACCTTTAGGTGTAGCACACCCATTGCAACACAGGAAGTGTCGGCCTGGGTTAGTCGCATAATGGCGGTCAATAAATAATTCTCATTTCTTTTTGTAAAGAAAGGCATTTTCACTAATTTAAAGTGCTATTTTTGGTTTATATCACATTGTTGATCTATTTGTTACATTTGCCATGCATTGTCATGAGTTTTTATTTCTGTTGGCTTATATGGAAATTAATGTATGAATACAACATCTTATGACAATAGCGCAAAGAAATAAAGTGGTTTTACAAAGAGTAAATGTAAAGTGATTAGTACATTTGAAAAGACTGGAGGCGATCCCGAAGATTGATTGGTGAAAACCCTCAGAATGTGCTTCAGTTTCGTATAACATGTGCATATATACATAAATTAAAGCCACATGCTACCCTCGGTTTAATTAGCATTTGTTCTGAAAAACTAGACGGCTCCATCGGTTTGTGTTGCTAAATCACAAAAAGAGTATGAAAGGATAAATTTAAAAATAGCCGAACAAGAATACAAGAATGAATGAATGAATGGTGTTTTACGGCATATTGTGCGCAACAACTGATGAAAGATGAAGAAATGAAGTAGTAATTAAAAATTAATGTAAATATATAAAGATAAAACTATTTACAAATAAGGGGAGATATGGTAGTAATATAAACTATGTATATATGTAAATCAACAAACGCCCGTCAACGGGGGTATAAACAAGTAAATATATATAAGAACATAATGATTTATAAAGTCTGATTTCTTTCAAGAAATCTAAAACAAGACTAAAATCTATAGTATCAAAAAACTCTTTCTCTAGTATAAACATTGTAGTATCTTTGCCGCATATGATCCAAGTCTACACATGTTCGACCGTTAATGGTGCAAAACAGGGTACACATTCTGGTAATTGCTCACTTTGTAATAAAATAAGTATGAATGAGTATATCGTGTATGCCCTATCCTGCACCGGGCTAGAACAACTTCTTCTTGACGAATGGGTCTACTAGAAGAACGCCATTCCCCGAGTAAGGTTTAATTGAATGGAGTTTATTGTTCACTGACAATCCCAAGCGGATTGCCAAGAGTTACGAATATATGTGTTAATACAACATTTAAAACAAGAGGCCCAAGAGGGCCTGTAGACGCCATACTGTGTAAAGATGTCATATATCTTTCCTATATACACTTTGGGTCGCCATGGCGGCCATTTTGATTATTGCAAGAAAACAAAAAACACAAACTTAATAGATGCCAACCATTGTGATAAAGTTTCAACAAAATCCTTGAAAAGGTTTTAGAGAAGATTTCATATTTAACTTTTTCCTATATAACTCTATGTAAACCTTGGGTCACCATGGCAACCATTTTGATTATTCGATGATAACGAAAAACACAAATTTGATAGAGGCCAATCCAAGGAACATGTATATGATATTTCACTGGAATGGATTCAGTGGTTTCAGAGGAGATGTCATTTGAAATTTCCTTAAATTTGACTAAGTTTTAGCCATGGTGGCCATCTTGGACAACTGGCGGCTGCGAAAAACACAAATCTGAGGCGCACTATCCCAAAGATCATTGTGATAAAGTTTCAACAAAATCCTTCAAGAGGTTTTAGAGAAGATGTCAATTTTAGCCTTTTCCTATATAACTCTTTGTAAACTTTGGGTCGTCGTGGCGGCCATTTTGATTATTCGACAATAACTAAAAACAAAAATTTGACAGAGGCCAACCCAAGGAACATGTATATGATATTTCACTGGAATAGATTAAGTGGTTTCGGAGGAGATGTCGTTTGGAATCTCTTTAAATTTGACCTAATGTTAGCCATGGTGGCCATTTTCGAAGACTGTCGGCTGCGAAAAACATAAATCTGAGGACGACTTACCCAAAGTTCAATGTGATTAAGTTTTATCTAAATCCTTCAACCGGTTTCAGAGAAGATGTCATTTTTAGCCTTTTCCTATATAACTCTATGTAAACTTTGGGTTGACGTGGTGGCCATTTTGATTATTCGACAATAACGAAAAACAAACTTGATAGAGGCCAACCCAAGGAACATGATTATGATATTTCACAAGAATGGAACAAGTGTTTTCGGAGGACATGTTGTTTGAAATTTCCTTAAATTTGACCTAGTTTTAGACATGGCGGCCATCTTGGATGACTGGCGGCCGCAAAAAAAACACAAATCTGAGAGGGACTATCCCAAATATCATGGTGATTAAGTTTCATCAAAATCCTTCAAGCGGTTTCAGAGAAAATGTCATTTTCAACCTTTTCCTATATAACTCTATGTAAATGTTGGGTCGCCGTGGTGGCCATTTTGATTATTCGACGATAACGAAAAACACAAACTTGATAGAGGCCAACCCAAGGAACATGTATATGATATTTCACAAGAATGGAATAAGTGGTTTCGGAGGAGATGTCGTTTGAAATTTCCTTAAATTTTACCTAGTTGTAGCAATGGCGGCCATCTTAGATAAATGGCGGTCGCAAAAAACACAAGTCTGAGAGGAACTATCCCAAATATCATTGTGATTAAGTTTCATCAAAATCCCTCAAGCGGTTTCAGAGGAGATGTCACTTTTAACGTTTTCCCATATAACTCTATGTAAATTTTGAGTCGCCGTGGTGGCCATTTTGATTATTCGACGATAACGAAAAACACAAAATTAATAGAGGCCAACCCAAGGAATATGTATATGATATTTCAGTAGAGTGGAATCAGTGGTTTCGGAGGAGATGTCGTTTGAAATTTCCTTAAATTTGACCTAGTTTTAGCCATGGCGGCCATCTTGGATGACTGGCGGCCGTGAAAAACACAAATCTGAGAGGAACTATCCCAAATATCATTATGCTTAAGTTTCATCATAATCTTTTAGGCGGTTTCTGAGAAGATGTACTTTTTAACCTTATCCTATATAACTCTATGTAAACTTTGGGTCGATATGGCGGCCATTTTTATTATTTGACGATAACGAAAAACACAAACTTGATAGAGGCCAACCCAAGGAACATATATATGATATTTCAGTAGAAAGGAATAAGTGGTTTCGGAGGAGATGTCGTTTGAAATTTCCTTAAATTTGACCTAGTTTTAGCCATGGCGGCCATCTTGGACGACTGGCGGCCGCGAAAAACACAAATATGAGAGGGGCCCTCCCAAGTAACATTGTGATGAAGTTTCATCAAAATCCTTCTAGCGGTTTCAGAGGAGATGTCGATTTTATCAAATTGCTAACAGACAGACGGACGGACGGACGACGGACGAAAAGTGATCGCATAAGCCCTCCTGGCCTTTGGCCAGTAGAGCTAATCAGTCTCGGTTTGATTGAGACTGTTTATGAACGATGGTGAAAACTTGCTTGCTATCGTTCCCGGCCTCTAGCCCCGGGTTGAGCAGAACTCAGTATTTAAAATGTCAATAATACGAAAGTTTGAACCATCCCAAAAATGGTATGCAAATGACGGTGAACATGTAACCGTCAATGTGGTATGCTCATACCATTCCATGGCCAGCGGCATATGGTATCAGTTTCTAACACAATGCTTTGCCCTTAACGAGACGGCGAAATAAACAAAATGGAATTTAGTTTGGAGCTGAGGTTATAAAACCTGCGTTCTAATCCCACTGGGAGCTTGACTTGTAAATGAGAAAATGTCGATTTTTACGGATGGCGGGAGGTGTACAGTACTGGTTCTACCCAGGAATAGTGGGTGGTCTGCCTCCAACACAAAAATATCGACCGTCAAATATAACCTTACATGAGTTGAAAACGACGTAAAAGACCATACAAACAAACAAAGTATTCTATATCTAATATATATAAAAGTGTAATCTAAGTGTTTCAATGAATATCAATCCAATTATATGAAGCACAGAAATAACTAACACGTACGTTTGTATCCAATTGACTGTGTATTAACAAAATAAACATTCTGAAAACTTTGTTTTATATTACCCCTGGGTGTCTCAGAATATTGTTATTGACATGTAGTTCGGTGCGTTTATACAATAGCAAAGGCAGTGGTTGCAGAATAAAATACTGAAACAACAAAATATGTTTATACAATAGCACAGGCAATGGGTGCAGAATAAAATACTGAAACGACAAAATATGTTTATACAATAACAAATGCAATAGGTGCAGAATAAAATACTGTAACAATAGATTACGTTTATACAATAGCAAAGGCAACGGGTGCAGAATAAAATACTGAAACAAAATATGTTTACACAATAGCAAAGGCAATAGGTGCAGAATAAAATACTGAAACAACAAAACATGTTCATACACCAGCAAAGGCAATGGGTGCAGAATAAAATACTGAAACAACAAAATATGTTTATATAATAGCACAGGCAATGGGTGCAGAATAAAATACTGAAACGACAAAATATGTTATACAATAGTAAAGACAATACGTGCAGAATAAAATACCGTAACAACATAATAGGTTTATACAATAGAAAAGGCAATCGGTGCAGAAAAAATACTAAAACAACAAAATATGTTTACACCATAGCAAATGCAATGCGTGCAGAATAAAATACTGAACGGACAAAATATGTTTATACAATAGCAAAGGCAATAGGTGCAGAATAAAATACTGAAACAACAAAATCTTTTTATACAATAGCACAGACAATGGGTGCAGAATAAAATACTGAAGCAACAAAATATGTTTATACAATAGCAAAGGCAATCGGTGCAGAATAAATTACTGAACATCAAAATATGTTTATAAAGTTGCAAAGGCATAGAGTGAAAAATAAAATACTCAACAAATAAATATGTTTATACAATGAAAAAGGCAAAAGTTTAAAAATAAAATACTGGAAAAAAAAATATGTTTATAAATATGCAAAGGCAAATTGTGCTAAACAAAATACTGAAAATAACAAATGTTTATAAAATTGCAAAGGCAAAGCGTGCTACATAAAATACTGATGAAAAAAATATTTTTATAACATGGCAACGGCAAAGGATGGAAAATAAAATACTCAAAATAAAAAACATGGCAAATGCAAATGGTAGAAAATAAAATACTCAAAATAAAACACAGAACACGTTTTATACTGAAAATACAAATTGACATTAACAATGCAAACTATATAACCCGGTGGTCCACACCTTGTTGACATGGTGTACACTCAACGACACTTATAAGTTCCCCAGTTACATGTTTACATGGTGTACACTCAACGACACTTATAAGTTCCCCAGTTACATGTTGACATGGTGTACACTCAACGACACTTATAAGTTCCCCAGTTACATGTTTACATGGTATACACTCAACGACACATAAGTTCCCCAGTTAAATGTTTACATGGTGTACACATAACGACACTTATAAGTTCCCCAGTTACATGTTGACATGGTGTACACTCAACGACACTTATAGGTTCCCCAGTTACATGTTGACATGGTGTACACTTAACGACACATAAGTTCCCCAGTTAAATGTTTACATGGTGTACACTCAACGATACTTATAAGTTCCCCAGTACACTCAACGACACTTATAAGTTCCCCAGTTACATGTTGACATGGTGTACACTCAACGACACTTATAAGTTCCCCAGTTACATGTTGACATGGTGTACACTCAACGACACTTATAAGTTCCCCAGTTACATGTTTACATGGTGTACACTCAACGATACTTATAAGTTCCCCAGTACACACAACGACACTTATAAGTTCCCCAGTTACATGTTTACGTGGTGTACACTCAACGACACTTATAAGTTCCACAGTTACATGTTTACATGGTGTTCACTCAACGTCACTTATAAGTTCCCAGTTACATGTTTACATGGTGTACACTCAACGACACTTATAAGTTCCCCAGTTACATGTTTACATGGTGTACACTCAACGACACTTATAAGTTCCCCAGTTACATGTTGACGTGGTTAACACCCAACGACACTTATAAGTTCCCCAGTTACATGTTGACATGGTGTACACTCAACGACACTTATAAGTTCCCCAGTTACATGTTGACATGGTGTACACTCAACGACACTTATAAGTTCCCCAGTTACATGTTGACATGGTGTACACACAACGACACTTATAGGTTCCCCAGTTACATGTTGACATGGTGTACACTCAACGACACTTATAAGTTCCCCAGTTACATGTTTACATGGTGTACACTCAACGATACTTATAAGTTCCCCAGTACACTCAACGACACTTATAAGTTCCCCAGTTACATGTTTACGTGGTGTACACTCAACGACACTTATAAGTTCCCCAGTTACATGTTTACATGGTGTTCACTCAACGTCACTTATAAGTTCCCAGTTACATGTTTACATGGTGTACACTCAACGACACTTATAAGTTCCCCAGTTACATGTTTACGTGGTGTACACTCAACGACACTTATAAGTTCCCCAGTTACATGTTGACGTGGTGTACACCCAACGACACTTATAAGTTCCCCAGTTACATGTTGACATGGTGTACACTCAACGACACTTATAAGTTCCCCAGTTACATGTTGACATGGTGTACACTCAACGACACTTATAAGTTCCCGAGTTACATGTTGACATGGTGTACACACAACGACACTTATAAGTTCCCCAGTTACATGTTACCATGGTGTTCACTCAACGTCACCTATAAGTTCCCCAGTTACATGTTTACATGGTATACACTCAACGATACTTATAAGTTCCCCAGTTACATGTTGACGTGGTGTACACTCAACGACACTTATAAGTTCCCCAGTTACATGTTTACATGTTGTTCACTCAACGTCACTTATAAGTTCCCAGTTACATGTTTACATGGTGTACACTCAACGACACTTATAAGTTGTTCCCCAGTTACATGTTGACATGGTGTACACGCAACGACACTTATAAGTTCCCCAGTACACTCAACGACACTTATAAGTTCCCCAGTTACATGTTTACATGGTATACACTCACCGACACTTATAAGTTCCCCAGTTACATGTTGACATGGTATACACTCAACGACACATATAAGTTTCCCAGTTTCATGTTTACATGGTATACACTCAACGACACTTATAAGTTTCCCAGTTACATGTTGACATGGTGTACACTCAATGACACTTATAAGTTCCCCAGTACACTCAACGACACTTATAAGTTCCCCAGTTACATGTTTACATGGTGTACACTCAACGACACTTATAAGTTCCCCAGTACACCCAACGACACTAATAAGTTCCCCAGTTACATGTTTACATGGTGTACACTCAACGACACTTATAAGTTCCCCAGTACACTCAACGACACTTATAAGTTCCCCAGTTACATGTTTACATGGTATACACTCACCGACACTTATAAGTTCCCCAGTTACATGTTGACATGGTATACAATCAACGACACATATAAGTTCCCCAGTTTCATGTTTACATGGTATACACTCAACGACACTTATAAGTTCCCCAGTTACATGTTGACATGGTGTACACTCAATGACACTTATAAGTTCCCCAGTACATTCAACGACACTTATAAGTTCCCCAGTTACATGTTTACATGGTGTACACTCAACGACACTTATAAGTTCCCCAGTACACTCAACGACAATTATAAGTTCCCCAGTTACATGTTTACATGGTGTACACTCAACGACACTTATAAGTTCCCCAGTTACATGTTTACATGGTGTACACTCAACGACACTTATAAGTTCCCCAGTTACATGTTGACATGGTGTACACTCAACGACACTTATAAGTTCCCCAGTTACATGTTTACATGGTATACACTCAACGACACATAAGTTCCCCAGTTAAATGTTTACATGGTGTACACATAACGACACTTATAAGTTCCCCAGTTACATGTTTACATGGTGTACACTCAACGACACTTATAAGTTCCCCAGTTACATGTTGACATGGTGTACACTCAACGACACTTATAAGTTCCCCAGTTACATGTTTACATGGTGTTCACTCAACGTCAGTTATAAGTTCCCAGTTACATGTTTACATGGTGTACACTCAACGACACTTATAAGTTCCCCAGTACACCCAACGACACTAATAAGTTCCCCAGTTACATGTTTGCATGGTGTACACTCAACGACACTTATAAGTTCCCAAGTTACATGGTGTACACTCAACGACACTTATAAGTTCCCCAGTTACATGTTGACGTGGTGTACACTCAACGACACTTATAAGTTCCCCAGTTACATGTTGACGTGGTGTACACTCAACGACACTTATAAGTTCCCCAGTTACATGTTTACATGGTGTTCACTCAACGTCACTTATAAGTTCCCAGTTACATGTTTACATGGTGTACACTCAACGACACTTATAAGTTGTTCCCCAGTTACATGTTGACATGGTGTACACTCAACGACACTTATAAGTTCCCCAGTACACTCAACGACACGTATAAGTTCCCCAGTTACATGTTTACATGGTGTACACTCAACGACACTTATAAGTTCCCCAGTACACTCAACGACACTTATAAGTTCCCCAGTTACATGTTTACATGGTATACACTCACCGACACTTATAAGTTCCCCAGTTACATGTTGACATGGTATACACTCAACGACACATATAAGTTCCCCAGTTTCATGTTTAAATGGTATACACTCAACGACACTAATAAGTTCCCCAGTTACATGTTGACATGGTGTACACTCAATGACACTTATAAGTTCCCCAGTACACTCAACGACACTTATAAGTGCCCCAGTTACATGTTTACATGGTGTACCCTCAACGACACTTATAAGTTCCCCAGTACACTCAACGACACTTATAAGTTCCCCAGTTACATGTTTACATGGCGTACACTCAACGACACTTATAAGTTCCCCAGTTACATGTTTACATGGTGTACACTCAACGACACTTATAAGTTCCCCAGTTACATGTTGACATGGTGTACACTCAACGACACTTATGACACTTATAAGTTCCCCAGTTACATGTTTACATGGTGTACGCTCAACGACACTTATAAGTTTCCCAGTTACATGTTTACATGGTATACACTCAACGACACTTATAAGTTCCCCAGTTACATGTTGACGTGGTATACACTAAACGACACTTATAAGTTCCCCAGTTACATGTTTACATGGTGTACGCTCAACGACACTTATAAGTTCCCCAGTTACATGTTTACATGGTATACGCTCAACGATACTTATAAGTTCCCCAGTTACATGTTGACATGGTATACACTCAACGACAGTTATAAGTTCCCCAGTTACATGTTGACATGTGGTACACTCAACGACACTTATAAGTTCCCAGTTACATGTTTACATGGTGTACAAACAACGACACGTAAAAGTTCCCCAGTTACATGTTGACATGGTGTACACTCAACGACACTTATAAGTTCCCCAGTTACATGTTGAGATGGTGTACACTCAACGTCACTTATAAGTTCCCCAGTTACATGTTGAGATGGTGTACACTCAACGTCACTTATAAGTTCCACAGTTACATGTTGACATGGTGTACACGCAACGACACGTAAAAGTTCCCAAGTTACATGTTGACATGGTGTACACTCAACGACACGTATAAGTTCCCCAGTTACATGTTTACATGGTGTACACTCAACGACACTTATAAGTTCCCCAGTTACATGTTTACATGGTGTACACTCAACGACACTTATAAGTTACCCAGTTACATGTTGACATGGTGTACACATAACGACACTTATAAGTTCCCCAGTTACATGTTACCATGGTGTTCACTCAACGTCACTTATAAGTTCCCCAGTTACATGTTGACATGGTGTACACACAACGACAATTATAAGTTCCCCAGTTACAAGTTTACATGGTGTACATTCAACGACACTTATAAGTTCCCCAGTTACATGTTTACATGGTGTACGCTCAACGACACTTATAAGTTCCCCAGTTGCATGTTTACATGGTATACACTCAACGACACTTATAAGTTCCCCAGTTACATGTTTACATGGTATCCACTTAACGACACTTATAAGTTCCCCAGTTACATGTTTACATGGTGTACGCTCAACGACACTTATAAGTTCCCCAGTTACATGTTTACATGGTATCCACTTAACGACACTTATAAGTTCCCCTGTTCAATGTTTACATGGTGTACACTCAACCACACTTATAAGTTCCCCAGTTACATGTTGACATGGTGTACGCTCAACGACACTTATAAGTTCCCCAGTTACATGTTCACATGGTGTACACACAACGACACTTATAAGTTCCCCAGTTGCATGTTTACATGGTATACACTTAACGACACTTATAAGTTCCCCAGTTACATGTTTACATGGTGTACGCTCAACGACACTTATAAGTTCCCCAGTTACATGTTTACATGGTATACGCTCAACGATACTTATAAGTTCCCCAGTTACATGTTGACATGGTGTACACTCAACGACACTTATAAGTTCCCCAGTTACATGTTTACATGGTGTACACACAACGACACGTAAAAGTTCCCCAGTTACAGGTTTACATGGTGTACACTCAACGACACGTATAAGTTCCCCAGTTACATGTTGATATGGTGTACACTCAACGACACTTATAAGTTCCCCAGTAACATGTTGACATGGTGTACACTTAACGACACTTATGACACTTATAAGTTCCCCAGTTACATGTTTACATGGTGTACGCTCAACGACACTTATAAGTTTCCCAGTTACATGTTTACATGGTATACACTCAACGACACTTATAAGTTCCCCAGTTACATGTTGATGTGGTATACACTCAACGACACTTATAAGTTCCCCAGTTACATGTTGACATGGTGTACACTCAACGACACTTATAAGTTCCCCAGTTACATGTTGATATGGTGTACACTCAACGACACTTATAAGTTCCCCAGTTACATGTTTACATGGTATACACTTAACGACACTTATAAGTTCCCAAGTTACATGTTTACATGGTGTACGCTCAACGACACTTATAAGTTCCCCAGTTACATGTTTACATGGTATACGCTCAACGATACTTATAAGTTCCCCAGTTACATGTTGACATGGTATACACTCAACGACAGTTATAAGTTCCCCAGTTACATGTTGACATGGTGTACACTCAACGACACTTATAAGTTCCCAGTTACATGTTTACATGGTGTACACACAACGACACGTAAAAGTTCCCCAGTTACATGTTGACATGGTGTACACTCAACGACACTTATAAGTTCCCCAGTTACATGTTGAGATGTTTTACACTCAACGTCACTTATAAGTTCCCCAGTTACATGTTGAGATGGTGTACACTCAACGTCACTTATAAGTTCCACAGTTACATGTTGACATGGTGTACACGCAACGACACGTAAAAGTTCCCAAGTTACATGTTGACATGGTGTACACTCAACGACACGTATAAGTTCCCCAGTTACATGTTTACATGGTGTACACTCAACGACACTTATAAGTTCCCCAGTTACATGTTTACATGGTGTACACTCAACGACACTTATAAGTTCCCCAGTTACATGTTGACATGGTGTACACATAACGACACTTATAAGTTCCCCAGTTACATGTTACCATGGTGTTCACTCAACGTCACTTATAAGTTCCCCAGTTACATGTTGACATGGTGTACACACAACGACACTTATAAGTTCCCCAGTTACAAGTTTACATGGTGTACATTCAACGACACTTATAAGTTCCCCAGTTACATGTTTACATGGTGTACACTTAACGACACTTATAAGTTCCCCAGTTACATGTTTACATGGTGTACGCTCAACGACACTTATAAGTTCCCCAGTTGCATGTTTACATGGTATACACTCAACGACACTTATAAGTTCCCCAGTTACATGTTTACATGGTATCCACTTAACGACACTTATAAGTTCCCCAGTTACATGTTTACATGGTGTACGCTCAACGACACTTATAAGTTCCCCAGTTACATGTTGACATGTTGTACACTCAACGACACTTATAAGTTCCCCAGTTGCATGTTTACATGGTATACACTTAACGACACTAATAAGTTCCCCAGTTACATGTTTACATGGTGTACGCTCAACGACACTTATAAGTTCCCCAGTTACATGTTGACATGGTATACACTCAACGACACTTATAAGTTCCCCAGTTGCATGTTTACATGGTGTACACTCAACGACACTTATAAGTTCCCCAGTTACATGTTGACGTGGTATACACTTAACGACACTTATAAGTTCCCCAGTTACATGTTGACATGGTATACACTCAACGACACTTATAAGTTCCCCAGTTACATGTTGACATGGTGTACACTCAACGACACTTATAAGTTCCCTAGTTACATGTTTACATGGTGTACACATAACGACACTTATAAGTTCCCCAGTTACATGTTGACATGGTGTACACTCAACCACACTTATAAGTTCCCCAGTTACATGTTGAGATGTTGTACACTCAACGTCACTTATAAGTTCCCCAGTTACATGTTGAGATGGTGTACACTCAACGTCACTTATAAGTTCCACAGTTACATGTTGACATGGTGTACACGCAACGACACGTAAAAGTTCCCAAGTTACATGTTGACATGGTGTACACTCAACGACACGTATAAGTTCCCCAGTTAAATGTTTACATGGTGTACACTCAACGACACTTATAAGTTCCCCAGTTACATGTTTACATGGTGTACACTCAACGACACTTATAAGTTCCCCAGTTACATGTTGACATGGTGTACACATAACGACACTTATAAGTTCCCCAGTTACATGTTACCATGGTGTTCACTCAACGTCACTTATAAGTTCCCCAGTTACATGTTGACATGGTGTACACACAACGACACTTATAAGTTCCCCAGTTACAAGTTTACATGGTGTACATTCAATGACACTTATAAGTTCCCTAGTTACATGTTTACATGGTGTACACTTAACGACACTTATAAGTTCCCCAGTTACATGTTTACATGGTGTACGCTCAACGACACGTATAAGTTCCCCAGTTAAATGTTTACATGGTGTACACTCAACGACACTTATAAGTTCCCCAGTTACATGTTTACATGGTGTACACTCAACGACACTTATAAGTTCCCCAGTTACATGTTGACATGGTGTACACATAACGACACTTATAAGTTCCCCAGTTACATGTTACCATGGTGTTCACTCAACGTCACTTATAAGTTCCCCAGTTACATGTTGACATGGTGTACACACAACGACACTTATAAGTTCCCCAGTTACAAGTTTACATGGTGTACATTCAATGACACTTATAAGTTCCCTAGTTACATGTTTACATGGTGTACACTTAACGACACTTATAAGTTCCCCAGTTACATGTTTACATAGTGTACGCTCAACGACACGTATAAGTTCCCCAGTTAAATGTTTACATGGTGTACACTCAACGACACTTATAAGTTCCCCAGTTACATGTTTACATGGTGTACACTCAACGACACTTATAAGTTCCCCAGTTACATGTTGACATGGTGTACACATAACGACACTTATAAGTTCCCCAGTTACATGTTACCATGGTGTTCACTCAACGTCACTTATAAGTTCCCCAGTTACATGTTGACATGGTGTACACACAACGACACTTATAAGTTCCCCAGTTACAAGTTTACATGGTGTACATTCAATGACACTTATAAGTTCCCTAGTTACATGTTTACATGGTGTACACTTAACGACACTTATAAGTTCCCCAGTTACATGTTTACATGGTGTACGCTCAACGACACTTATAAGTTCCCCAGTTGCATGTTTACATGGTATACACTCAACGACACTTATAAGTTCCCCAGTTGCATGTTTACATGGTATACACTTAACGACACTTATAAGTTCCCCAGTTACATGTTTACATGGTGTACGCTCAACGACACTTATAAGTTCCCCAGTTACATGTTGACATGTTGTACACTCAACGACACTTATAAGTTCCCCAGTTGCATGTTTACATGGTATACACTTAACGACACTAATAAGTTCCCCAGTTACATGTTTACATGGTGTACGCTCAACGACACTTATAAGTTCCCCAGTTACATGTTGACATGGTATACACTCAACGACACTTATAAGTTCCCCAGTTGCATGTTTACATGGTGTACACTCAACGACACTTATAAGTTCCCCAGTTACATGTTGACGTGGTATACACTTAACGACACTTATAAGTTCCCCAGTTACATGTTGACATGGTATACACTCAACGACACTTATAAGTTCCCCAGTTACATGTTGACATGGTGTACACTCAACGACACTTATAAGTTCCCTAGTTACATGTTTACATGGTGTACACATAACGACACTTATAAGTTCCCCAGTTACATGTTGACATGGTGTACACTCAACGACACTTATAAGTTCCCCATTTACATGTTGACATGGTGTACACTCAACGACACTTATAAGTTCCCCATTTACAAGTTTACATGGTGTACACTCAACGACACTTATAAGTTCCCCATTTACATGTTGACATGGTGTACACTCAACGACACTTATAAGTTCCCCATTTACAAGTTTACATGGTGTACACTCAACGACACTTATAAGTTCCCCAGTTACATGTTTACATGGTGTACACTCAACGACACTTATAGGTTCCCCATTTACATGTTGACATGGTGTACACTCAACGACACTTATAAGTTACCCAGTACACCCAACGACACTTATAAGTTCCCCAGTTACAAGTTGACATGGTGTACACTCAACGACACTTATAAGTTCCCCATTTACAAATTTACATGGTGTACACTCAACGACACTTATAAGTTCCCCATTTACATGTTGACATGGTGTACACTTAACGACACTTATAAGTTCCCCAGTTACATGTTTACATGGTGTACACTCAACGACACTTATACGTTCCCCAGTTACATGTTTACATGGTGTACACTCAACGACACTTATAAGTTCCCCATTTACATGTTGACATGGTGTACACTCAACGACACTTATAAGTTCCCCAGTTACATGTTGACATGGTGTACACTCAACGACACTTATAAGTTCCCCATTTACATGTTTACATGGTATACACTCAACGACAATTATAAGTTCCCCAGTTACATGTTTACATGGTGTACACATAACGACACTTATAAGTTCCCCAGTTACATGTTTACATGGTGTACACTCAACGACACTTATAAGTTCCCCAGTTACATGTTGACATGGTGTACACTCAACGACACTTATAAGTTCCCCAGTTACATGTTGACATGGTGTACACTCAACGACACTTATAAGTTCCCCATTTACAAGTTTACATGGTGTACGCTCAACGACACTTATAAGTTCCCCATTTACATGTTGACATGGTGTACACTCAACGACACTTATAAGTTCCCCATTTACAAGTTTACATGGTGTACGCTCAACGACACTTATAAGTTCCCCAGTTACATGTTGACATGGTGTACACTCAACGACACTTATAAGTTCCCCAGTTACATGTTGACATGGTGTACACTCAACGACACTTATAAGTTCCCCATTTACATGTTGACATGGTGTACACTCAACGACACTTATAAGTTCCCCAGTTACATGTTTACATGGTGTACACACAACGACACTTATAAGTTCCCCATTTACATGTTGACATGGTGTACACTTAACGACACTTATAAGTTCCCCAGTTACATGTTTACATGGTGTACACTCAACGACACTTATAAGTTCCCCAGTTACATGTTTACATGGTATACACTCAACCACACTTATAAGTTCCCATGTTACATGTTGACATGGTGTACACTCAACGACACTCAAAAGTTCCCCAGTTACATGTTGACATGGTGTACACTCAACGACACTTATAAGTTCCCCAGTTACATGTTGACATGGTGTACACTCAACGACACTTATAAGTTCCCCAGTTACATGTTGACATGGTGTACACTCAACGATACTTATAAGTTCCCCAGTTACATGTTGACATGGTGTACACTCAACGTCACTTATAAGTTCCCATGTTACATGTTGACGTGGTGTACACTCAACGACACTTATAAGTTCCCCAGTTACATGTTGACCTGGTGTACACATAACGACACTTATAAGTTCCCCAGTTATATGTTGACATGGTATACACTCAACGATACTTATAAGTTCCCCAGTTACATTTTTGTCATATCTTTTAAATGGAATGATGATAGTCGGAGTACATGCAGTCACCGCTTGAAAATGCTGTGGAACGTTTGAGCAAATTTTGATGAAAAATATAAAAAAAATAGCATTTAAAATTAGCATACTTCGTGTATGTAATTCACTGCTCCCGATAACTAAGTATAGGCGTAGTTTACTCATATTTCTTTAGAATGTCCGTAGGCGTGACTCGTAAACAAATAAATGCGTGAAATATGGGCATCCTAAAGTTTCCTATATGTGGTTGTCTGAAGTCGAAGATACCACATTCCATCGTGACAATATGACATTGTTCACCCCACGTTAACGTTGCTAGTGTAGGCAAGTTCCTACCGATAACATGTGGTAACAAGTAAAGTTTTACACAAACGTAAAAATGCTGCTGATAGGTAAATAAACATGTATGTTGGCCTGTGAACTGATAAGAATGCAAACAATTGTTTTTGTTGTACTTTGAAGTAATTATTGAAATTATGAATGTTATCAAGCTGAAATAAGTGTTGTTATTTTAAATTATCAAAAACAATAACTACACACTGAATGCGCCAATATTGTTTATTTTGAAACACGGCCAAGGTTTTATTGATATAATCTTTCAAGTGAGAAAATCAATACAAGTTAGATATCATTTGTTAAAGTGAATGGACAAGGTGAAACTGCTTATTTTTAAGTAAATAGGGGGCCTAGATTGTGTTAAAATAAAAGCAAAGATGTATGTAACGTGGCTCTTTGTTGTGGTCTTATAATGAATAATGCATGCGTGAAGTTTTAATCCATTATATAGATTGCGAGTTCCAAGCTTATTCACAAACGTTATCCAAGATTAAAAACTTTAACCAAGATTTTCTAAGTATAAAAGGGGTCATATTTCTGTTTAAAGAAAGCAAGAGTTACAGACCCTGAAGTGGTTCTGTCTTATGATGCAGAATGCATATGTGAAGTTTCAGTCCGTTATGTAAATTAGTTTGTGAGATGCAGGCTTACATGCACCATTTAACCAAAATTACAAACTTAAACCAAGCTTACATACAATGTACAAATTTTAACCAAGTTTTCGAAGTATAAAATGGGCCATACATTTGTTAAAATAAAATAAAGAGTGATAAAACTGGATTTGAGGTGTTTTCTAACGATGTCAAATGCATGTGTGAAGTTTTACACTTCAGTAGACTGATCTAGGAAAACGGCATTTCAGCAAGTAAAACGGTAACCTTTTAACGTTGCAAAATATGTGTTTATGTTGACCTTACATTATTAACCTATACTCACTCCTGAGTTACGCTCTGTCTGATGTAAATTCAAAGTATACACTTCCAATGGAATAAATAAAAGATATGCACCGATATGAAATTGAATTGGCCATTTAATTAGTAAATGACATAATTGAAAAGTTATTCAATTCGTGGGGGACGAATATAAACGCCCCAATAAAAGAACATTTTTTTAAAAGAATGTCTAAATTTAATGCTTAAAAATTATCTGGATCAAGAGAACACTTGGTATTTTCTTGGCGGACCAACAAACAAAAAGTCATCCAATATGTTTGCACAGCTAGAAACCATAAGTTTATGTTCAGCTATCCATTGTAGTGAATTACTAAACTCTTTAAACAAATTACATGATAAACTAAGGCCCATAGGTAGAGTTTAGTCATAATACAAATGTGTCCTCTATACAAAAACTTAGCAATTCATAATCATTTGGAGAAAAGGGCACCAGTCTAAATGCATTTTCAATATCAGTTTTTGCAATTGATGCACCGTTTCCGAATTATTTCATGAGATTAACTGCCTGGTCAATATTGTGATTTTGTACAGAACATAGTTCTGGAGGTATGCCCTCGTTTTTCGAGTTACCTTCTGGATAGGATAAATGGTGTATGACACGAAATTCACCAGGAGACATTTTAGGTACTAAACCCAGTGGCAAAACTTGAATTGAATTGAATTGAATGTTGTTTAACGGCTCATCAACACAGTATAGGTTATTTAGAGCCGCCCCAGAGAGAGCGGAAGGATACATTGGAATCCGGGAACCCGCCCTACTCTTATTATCGAATAGATTCCTATGGTTCTTTAACGTGCTCGGAGGATAGACCGATACACGGGACCGCCCGGTTTACCTCCCCATCCGACGGACGAGGCTAAGGGAAAGTGTCTTGCCCAAGAACACACCGACGGAACTCAGTGGCACCACGGAGGATTGAACCCGGAGCCTCCGGTTACAAATCCTCCGCGCTACCGACTGCGCCACGCCAGCTCTCGGCGAAACTTGAAAACTTGGAAAAGATTTTTCCTCAAAAGGGCCAGCAACCCTACCTGCAACAAGCTCAATTTGGATCTTTTGTTTTAATATATCAATATTGTCTCTGGCATATTTAAATTGTCACATAATCGGAACACTCCTTCACCTTGAAATGTTAAACATTCACTTGCATTGTATACTTAAATTAAACTATTAGTGCCTTGAAGTTTGCATTAATCCTGCTCAGAGGTTACTAACACCAGGCGCTAAAAGCATCGATTTACAACCATGCTCAACAATAGCATGATAGTAAAGGATTACATATCCTAATATATGCCAATATACCGCAGTAGGATGAAACGGAGAAGGTCAGATTACGTTGTGCTTTATTGAAAATACAGGGTTTAGTAACGAAACGTGTAAACAAACTGAAATCTGAGGAGTTAAAATATATTTTTGAAAACAACGATGTTGTTTTATTTACTGAAACTTGGACCAATGAATTCTCATAACTTAGCGTTGACAATTTTGAATATTTTGTATTAAACAGAACTGATTATAAAGAAACGAGTAAACGAAACTCGGGTGGCATACTTCTCTACCTTAGAAATGATTATGTTACAGATGAAACGCTTATTTTTCAGAGTAATGATGATATTGTATGTATTAAGATTGATGGTAAACATTTTGCATTACAGAATGACTTATTTGTTTGTTTGTGTTACGTTGTTCCAGATGATAGTAGCAGACAGTCTATGATTGATACAAATTTATTTGACAGGTTGATTGATTTTATTGCATGTACCAATCAAATAATGAAACTGGTTTAAATTTTGTCTTGTGTGGGGACATGAACAGTAGAACGGCCGAATGTGCGAATTATGTTGCAGACGATTACGGTATTCATATGCAATTTTTACCTGATGATTACTGTAATGATCATGAAATAAAACGTTATTCTCGAGATAAAGGTAGGGTTAACAATTATGGTCATTATCTTTTAGATTTATGTAAACAAACTGGCTTACGTATTATGAATGGACGTGTTGGGAAAGATAGCGGTATTGGTAGTTATACTTTTGTTGGGAATCGGGGTTGTAGTGTTGTTGATTATGTTGTATGTACACACAATTTGTTTCCATTTATAACGGAGTTTGATATTTCACAGCCGAATATTTTAACTGACCATTGTTTAATTTCCTGTTGTTTTGAATTTGAAAAACCAGTTTGTACAAACGAATTTGTAGATAACGATTACGTTAGAGTAAAACATAAATACACGTGGAATAATGAGTTAAAATTTGAGTACGTTGAAAAACTGTCAACAACTGACATAACACAGCAATTGTATACTTTTAATGAAACTTTAAATGCGTGTTCGAATAACATCGAGATGAATAGTTGTATTGAACGTTTATCACAGATCATTGATGGTGTCATAGCTCCATTATTTAAGAAACGGATACCTGGTAATTCTGATTATTCTCCAAACCCGGCTACTTCAGATATGCCTGGTATACTAATGAGTGTTTTGAAAGTAGAACCAGTTTCTTATTCTTTTTAAATAAACACAGATTGGAAAATAATGACGTCAATCGAATTAATTTAGTCAAGGCTAGATCTGAATATAAATCACTTATTCGTAGATGTAGTTTTGAATATGATATGAATGAAACATTAAAATTAGTCCAGGCCAAACAAAAAAATGCTAAGTTGTATTGGAATATGTTGAAAAAATGCGCAGGAATAAAACAGTCAAATATTCAAATTAGTACTTTTGAAAAATATTTCAAGGCTGTTAACAATCCAGATAGTCCATTTTTTACACCGGATGAAGATATTTTACACTTTGTTGATAGGTATGAAAACAATGAATTAAATATTAGGTTTAATGAACTGAATGTTGATATTTCTGAGCAGGAAATGTTTAAAGGTTTACACCAGCTCAAAGCTAATCGCTCAGGAGGACCGGATATGTATATAAATGAGTTGTTCATGCACGGTAAACATATTTTAGCACCATACATAATTAAATTGTTTAATAAAGTTTTTGAAATTGGTTATTTTCCAGAAAGCTGGTCAGAGGGTTATGTTATCCCCCTCCATAAAAAGGGAAATATAAATGACGTTAAAAACTATCGAGGCATAACTCTATTAAGTACACTGGGGAAATTATTTACACGGGTTTTAAATAATAGGCTTACTGATTGGGCAGAAAATTATAGTGTTTATATTGAGGCACAATGCGGTTTTAGAGCTAACATGGGAAAAAGAGATAACATTTTTGTGTTACAAGGGCTTATAACTAATTTTATTATTAGGAGTAAACAATTGTATTGTGTTTTTGTTGACTTCACGAAAGCTTTTGATTATGTTGTTCGTGACAACTTATGGTTCAAACTAATAAAGTTAGGTGTGCGTGGTAAAATATTTAATGTTATTAAATCTATGTATACTTCAGTAAAATCAAGAGTGAAATATTGTAATGAACTCAGTGAGGAGTACACATGTATGCTTGGAGTAAGACAAGGGGAATGTTTATCACCTTTTCTTTTTTCTATGTTTCTAAACGATATCGAAGATGAATTTATAAAACATGGTATTGAAGGAATTAATGTTAATATGTTTAAAGTATTTCTTGTATTATATGCTGATGATATTGTTATATTTGCAAACAGTAGTATAGAATTACAAACTAGTTTAAATTTTCTATCGGGATATTGTAATAAGTGGAAACTTGTTGTAAATACATCAAAAACTAAGGTTATGGTGTTTAAAAAGGGTGGCTCATTACCAAGAAATTTAACTTTTCATTTAAATGATAATGCATTAGATATTGTTAATAGGTTCAACTATTTAGGCATAGTCTTTACAACGGGTGGATCATTCACTGATGCACAGGCAACACTTGCAGGACAGGCTTTAAAGGCTATATTTAAAATGAATAAATGCCTATATAAATTTACTGAGTTATCTATTGAACACAGATTAGATTTATTTGATAAATTAATCACGCCAATTTTGAACTATGGGGCTGCAGTTTGGGGTTTTACAAAAGCTAATGCAATAGAAAGAGTGCATCTTAAATTCTGTAAGAATATATTAAGTGTAAAGAAGACAACGCAAAATGATTTTATAGAACAGAACAGAACAGAACATACTTTTATTGACTTGTACGTTAAGTACATCATCATAATATATATACAACAATTACAAAATACATAATTAAATCACGTGTAACATACAAAGTATATGATTTATATCAGCTCTAAAGAGGATGATCTATTTATATATGGGGAGTTGGGTAGAAAATCCTTTTTATGTCAACGGCATTTTATTATAATAAAGTACTGGCTCAAAATATTACATAGTAGTGAAAATAAGTATGTTAAAATAGTTTATGATATGATGATCAATGACATAACTGGCCAACCGAATAAATTAAATTGGGCTTTACTATTACGTGATATTTTGTGTAATATGGGTTTCCATGATGTATGGTTAGCACAAAGTGTAGGAAACATTGAACTATTTTTGCTTGTTGTCAAACAAAGACTTCATGATAATTTTATACAAAACTGGCATAATAGATTGCAAGAATCAAGCAGAGCTTTATTTTATAATTGTATAGAGAATTTTAGATTTCAACCCAACCTAAATATGTGTAATATATCGAAATTTAGGCAAGCTTTAACTAAACTTCGCGTTTCATCACACAGACTTGAGATAGAAGCTGGACGATGGAGCAAACCAAATAGAACACCGGTTAATGATAGGAAATGTAAATTGTGCCAGTCTTTAGAAGATGAATACCATTTTGTTTTAATATGTCCCTTATATACAGACATAAGAAAACACTATATTAAAACGTATTATTTCATGCGTCCAAATATGCAAAAGTTCATTTCTTTGATTAATTCTACATGTAAAAAGCAAATAAGAAATCTAGCTATTTTTATTTATAAGGCTTTTAATAAAAGAAATGAGTACCTTTTTCCAAATAGGTAATACGAATTGATGTTGTTATGATATACATTTACTGTTTATATATGCATTTTTTTGTATAGCAACAGTATTTCACTCAAAATTGTATCACCTTCTCCACTAGATACACATACACGTAATTGTGTAAAATTGCTAAGTATACTATGCATTTGTACTTTTTTGTTACATTGTCTGTCATGTTATTTTCATGTCTGTATTTGTACCACAAGGGCCTTAGTGCCTATTGGATTTTGAAATAAACTATAATAATAATATATATGAATGTTTAATGGTTCCAAATGTATAAACACGTAATTGTTTAACATTAAATATACATAACATTAAATCAAACATGGTTTGACAACATGTGATAAATAAGGATAACATATCCTGTATTTTTAACTGTATGGGTCAAAATGTATTAAACGTAAACACAGTTTTTGTTTGATACACACACAAACTGTTGTTTAATACACACACAAACTGTGTTTAATACACACACAAACTGTGTTTTATACATTACACTGAACAGCACACATGTATATACAATTATGTGATTTTTATACCAGTCAAGATTTTTAGACGAGTTCACTAGGAATTGAAGTTGTAACTACATGATTCACAGTATGTTAACCCCAAACACAAAACCCAAATAAGGAGCAGCTGCCCTTGGCAGCCGGGATCAATAAAATGGATTATTACGTCCCGTTAACACGTCATCTTAGTTTATAAAGATCAGTGTGAGATGAGAACCAAAGATATGAACGATACATTTTCCTTTCACACAAGCTTTCGCAGGGAGTGAACCCGCGCGGGGCTGAAGTCTGAAGCTCTGAAGTCAATGGCTTATCCACTGAGCTACCGAGGCTCTGTTTGAAAGTGAAGGCTAACTTAAATTCTACTACATAAAGAATTACAGTAACACAGGTTAATTAAAGGGACAAACTGCAATATTTAAATGTTTACCAAGCATTGAAATAAGCGTCTCGATTTATTTATCCAGTATCATTTTGACTTTAAACCTGCCTGCATATAACTAAATAAAAGTTTGAGTTTTCAATATTTCGACTTATTCTGTCATAGGTTTAGATGCATAGATTTGCTGTGTCTTTACTTCCAAATTGTGAAGTTGTTACGATGTAAATGCTATGCCCGAGAAAGGAAATTACATAAAAATAAAAAGTTAAAAAAATAAATACCAAAAATATATGTGCATTATTGCTATATCGTTGTTCTATGTGTTTTACATATTTATTGACTGAACGCTCGAGGACAACATCAATATAAATAGTTCTGTTATCCTCGAGCGTTCAGGCTAGTTAACTGAAACAACTTTTTTTCTCTCCTTTTTTCTGCTCTTTCGTTTATCGTGTGCAAATATTGTGTATCGTATATATTTGAAATTTGAAAAAAAATATGTTTAAACCAGTAAACATACTTTGGGTAGGAAATAGCTCAGGCTTGCCAAGGAAAGGTGATCGTGTAAGGGAGGGGGCGGTGGGTCGCGGTAACGTCCCTTTAAACAATATTTCAGTCATATTATCACGGTTACTTAATTCTCCACTGTTCAGTGATGCCACCCTGGAATATAATTCGTATACACATGACATGCTCGACCATTAAATGACCTCTAAGTATGACACTCAGCAACAATCGTAAAGCAGAAAGGAAGCCCAATACAAAAGCCTTCATCTGGACAGACAGTCAGGAAATCGCATTCGATACATTTAGCGACACACTGAGAAGCCTGCCGATTCTTGTGTAAGTTGATTATACACAGCCGTTTAAACTGCATACAGATGCATATGGTACAGGACTTGGTGCGGTTCTAGTAGAGAACCAAAATGGAAAGGATCGTATTTTGTGTTCTGGCATATGCTAGACGCAGTTTAAAGTCAGTTGAAAGGAACTATCCGTAACATAAATTCGAGTTTTAGCTATTTAATGGGCAGTTGTAGATACATTTCACGACTGCATGTATGGTGCTGGTAGCTTCGAGGTTGTATCGGATAAAAATCCACTGACCTATGGTCTCACCACTGCGACATTTTATCCCACGGGCCAGAGATTGATTTTTGAGTTGTCCAACTATGACTTCAACATCAGGGCCCGGTTTTATGAAACAACTTACGACAATTTTGATCGTAAGTTAATTTCTTAAAGTCTTTACTTTGATTAACAACACATACAATGAACGCGATTTCATGTCATTTTCTTACACATTGATATTTCTGCACATAATTGTCTACATTGAAAGCTTTGCTGCAAAATGGTAAACAGTTTTAATATTTGAGACTTATCGTAGGAGTTGAATAAAACGGGATCCAGATATCGAAGTGGGAAACAAAATGCTGACTCAGATGGTATTTCTAAGCGGCGTGAAACCGAGGAACATGAGTACATATTCCCAGGGATGGAAATCAAACAGGGGCTACTACTGATCGGTGTTGTTTGAACAATGCTATGGATTTCCTGCAAAGCTGCATAGTGACAACGGCGATAACGTTGAATCTGGTGTAATATAGAAGCTGCGCCTACAAAACCGGTGTCACATGGTAATCACACGCTTGATGTACCTAACAAAAACCTTATGTCTCGGTGAATAATGCATGCATCTTGATAATGTTGGTGGCAAAATGCGTGATAAAGATAATTCATTTAATAAGCAGTATTTGTCGTTAAAATTTAAAAACAAAATACCTGAGTGAATAAAACGGGTTTTAATAACTTCTTTCTACGCAAAAAGACAGTTCTTATGTCATTTGAGCGCTGTTATAAACCCTTATATTTCGCTCATCACCCTTACCATATAATCTTTATGTTTATATTTGTTTTCGTTTTAGTTAATGTTCCCGATTTCAATTGGTTCTGTTAGAAATGTTTATTTCATTTTGGTAATAATTGAACCTAGTTTACCTAGCCCAATCCGTCAACGCCATTTTGGAGGTTTTAAACACCACATTCGAAGCAACAAATTAAACCTTTCTCCTTTGGTAAATACTTGGAACATCACACTACTGATTCTGTTACATTGGCAAACAATTTTAATTTATAAAATGTGTGTCAATTCAGATACACATGCATTTAAATAGTCTTTATTGCACCTCGCACAAAATCCTAGGAATTTCATTGGATTAGAGCGGCCACATGGTGACCCTCTATTATTTTATAGTTGGTCAGTAGATTTCATAGAGAGTCACTAAAACAATATGGACTACAATTCCGATTCATTTGCAAATAGTTTTTTAAGACGTCGGTTAACAACATAATAAGTAAATTAATAATGTTGTTAAACTGTACCGGTCGTGACTTCAAATTGCGCGAACGTCTCAATGACGTTGATGCTCCATTAAAATGGGTTAAATATCGATGTTTGCATTAAAAAAGGTGCTCGATGCAATAAATCAGTTGTTACTTACCCCCTACAGGAATATGTGGGGTCAGTCGGATATATAGGGTGACTCGGCTATTGCCTCTCCCCTTATAAATCTGACTGACCCCACATATTTCTATAGGGGTCAGTAAAAAAAACAGTAACTAATAATGTTTATTCCGGTTTGCAACTTCAGTTATAACTTCTCGTCTATTTCTTTTTTTACCGAGTATAGCAAATATTGAACGGTTATAAACGCTATACTATAATCTATAATGAAACGTGTACACACACACTATTAAGATTAGATTTATCGAAATCCTTAACGCCATTTTCGACACTCAAAAGTAATTTAACTGACATTGTAAGGATATTGTTTTTGGGGGTCTGCAGGTCATATAATCAAGGTCGCCATGACCTTATATGGAAATATGCATTCTGCGCGATAACATCAAAACCATAACACCCACACGCATAAAACATCATAGGTACATTGACTTTGGTGAGAGAAAGACCTTTATTTTCTTTGTAATAGGATGGCTATGGCACAAAGAGAACAAATCATGTAATATAAGAAAATGTTCGTCTTGGTCTGAAGTTTACCAGACTATCGGCATAAATTGACAAAAATGAGGAGAACCGAGTAAACCAAGATGGCATCTAAGAATGCTGCCATTTTTGTAAGGACTTGTATGGAGCGTATAGCAAGATAAAATACGATAGGTCAATACTAGTGAGTATTATCGTACATGGCAAAATGCGTGATAAAGACTGATTGTACTGATTGTCATGTATATATTATTATTGAATTGTTTGAATGCTTATATGTAAACTTATATTGTATGCTCTCCAACTGGGAGGAAAATAAAGAATCAATCAAAACTAATGGTAATATTCTGTAACGTATTGTATTTGCATATATTTGCATGATTAAGACTTCTGATTAAGATAAGATCTGGGACTAATGATTTGTTTTGTTATATTGTGATTATATCACAGCAAGATGTTACACGTATTGATCTTAAAACATAAATGTTATCTTAATCAGAATATTATTTTCAATATTTGCGAATGTATAATGAAAACCTGTGTATTAATATAAATTGACAAACTATTCTAAAAAAATACACAAAACAAGAAGTTGCCGAAAAAATAATACTTAACAAATATAGAACTATATTTTAGTAATTCATTTCAATCTTCTGTTGACAAATTAGAAGATTATATCAAGTCATAGGATCTTGCAGATTTGCAAGAAATTCTATTTTAAAATGTATAATTTGACGGCATTTAAATTTGAATGTCAATCTCTTAAAGCATCAATGAGATGTCTAACTGTTATGCTTATTATTATGTTGATAGCGCTATAAGGGATCAAGTTAGAATGTATTTGATTAGATGATCTTAAACTTTTATTTAACACCTACTACATTTTAAAGTAATGATTTGTACTTTTTTATTTTTAATGAAAACACTAACATTCTAAAGTTAAATTTATATTTGTTTTTATAAAATTATAAACCATTTAATCTACACTGTAACCCGATATATTGACAAGTTAATTCATTATTAAAGTGATTTATGTCATTAATTTATCTAAACTCAATAGCAAACGCAATACAAAAGCTTAATATGTCTTCTTTTTTTCTTTTTCTTTATAAAATAAAACAGAGTTTTTTTTTGTGTAAATATATACAGCTATATATCATTTAACCAATTTCTTTTAAATGGCGACCATCTTGGACGCTATCCTGAATCTCGGTTCGCCCCCATTTTTGACAATTTATGTCGATTGTCTGATAAACCTCAAACCATAACGAACATGTTGGTATACAAGTAATAGATAGAGTATGGTTTCATTGAGTTGGTTCATTTAAACATCGAGATGGGCGTAGCCCATCGAGGTGTTTAAATTAACCAACGAGATGAAACCATACTCTATTTGTTTTGTAGCATGTCCATTTCAGCTCTATTTCAGTTATTCTAACTGTTATTCTCACTGTTATTCTCACAGTTATTCTGACAGGTCTTATTTTCAATTAAACGATTTACACCTGTGTCTGAACAAAGAGAATTGTCTGTGACCATGCTACAACATGCCTTGTTGTACGTTTTTACCACTGTGACGCTCCATGCTTTTATTTATTTTTCTTGATAGATAATTTGGTAGTTTCTCATAAAACCACTCATAACCAGTCAGATAGACTAATTTATTTTAACGCAGTCTGCCGCATTTTAATTTCCGTAACCTTCCAAGGTATGTATATATGTATGTATGTATGTATCATCTTTATTTCCTCTAATTGAATGAAGATTACAAATGTTTACATGATTGAATATTAAACACAATAAATACAAGGAAACATTAAAGCATAAATCAAAATTACACCGAGTATTGTTACTTTTAGTAACTGTTAAGGATAAACATACTACCCAAAATTACTATAGTAGCCTAAATATATACACACTTTCCTGCAACTGTTTCATATAATAGTTCGTTTAACTCTTAACTCGAGCGATCACATCCCTATGTTACTATTTTGATCATTATATCGGCCGTATTTAACTTATTAAGTTATTTGGTTGTATTTTTCACTTCTAAAGTATCCTGTCGGCCTGTACTTTCGAGGAAACCAACGGGATGCATGCTTGCTATTTATATACATTTAGGTATAAACATAATCCTGTATTGTATGAAACTAAATTATAAAATAATGCATACACATATTTAAAGAAATTTCTGTACTTAGACTAAGATGACGTTGCATATATGGCGCATCATAGAATGTTGCAAGCGGTAATGTGTATCGTATTTCAGACACTATATATCTTTAGCACTTTGAATCAATGACACGGCATAAATTATAAGACATGCGTATTGATATCGCACTGATATCGTTTATGAAATAAGTGTCATATTTCGGCAGGAAATATTCAAATGTATGTCACTTATGAATTCTACCATAAAATATGTTAAGATTCACCGTCTGAGGTTACCTTTATTTCAGCATAGACATCGTCATGTGTAAATCTTGTTTCTACCTTGAAAGAGAGCGTTCCGTTTTATATTGAGACAGTGCTGACTAGCAAAAGCTGTGTTTTTATTTTATTTGTCACAACCGACCCTATCGTTTTTTGTTCTCGATATTTGTTTTTAACGTTTTATGAAGACTCATATCATAAGAACATTCTAGGCACACTATGTTGAATAACCTATGCCCTAGAACGCCGCCCTAGCTAATCTCGGGGTTTAATGTTGGTCGACATAATTTATGGCAATCCAGAATGGCCGCCATTGACGAGGACAAGTCAATAACTACCATCCTAAGCCACCATAGCTTTACTAAACTGGGTTCGGCGGTCCGTAAGGTACACGTCTCCTCGATTTAAGGATATCTCAAAACTCAATACATATTTTGGACTTTTAGGAAACACCAAAACAAGAATATCCAAATAACATTTATTCATACTGAGAAAACATCATTATGACCAGTAAGCTTCAATATATATAATGCACGACGATGCGTGTAATCAGATCCATGGACATTAGTTATAAATAACAAGGTCGTTACAAAAGCTATAAGTAACTATGTGTTTTAGATTAATTTTATGAACAGCAGTTAGACCTTTCCAACTTTATGTAAGACATCCACAATAAATAGTAGATACAATTTGCTATCCAATCTGTTCATCACCAATCGAAAACTAGCAATAAACAAAAGTACATACACGTATATAAAACTACGATGTGACCACAGTAAAATACGGCATATGTTCGCCTTGGTGGTTCACATCTGTAAATCAGATAATATTAGGGACTCATGCATTCTGGTTTACGAGTGATTACCCACATATACATGCTAGATGATAGGTAATATAATACTCACCTATCGGTCGTGCTCCGCTCCCCTGGCCATGGTAACAGTCGATAAACTTGGTTGTCGGTTTGGAAGAGAGAGATAGCTGTTCTGGATCCCCGGATTACCCCGAATCAAGAGTCACATGGTAATCCTGGCTGCTGATTGGTCGGCCTGTTCCGCTGTCGAGGTCAAGCTCGTTAAGTCATCAGATTGAGACCCCCACAAGGACAAAGGCACAACACATTACCCCATTGAGGAGACATCATTATAATCTAACTTATTATTCCATTTTGTTTTCGCTCTTCGGGGCATCTAATTTTGTCGGATACCGGGACCATACGCCGCTGGATATGGAATAATGACAGTTAAATAACATGTCCACCGCCTTATGCATGCCATCTTTCGGATGGTCAAAATTCTGTACTATGAATATTGAGTTCTGCTCAACCCGGGCTAGTGGGAGTGAACGGTAGCTAGCATATTTCACTACCGTTCATGAACAGTCTCAATAAAACCGAGACTGCAATATTTCGTATTTATCGTGTTCGGTTGTTTCCAAAGGTCCACTATCATACTCTTTTATTAAACAATTCAACATAGTTAGCACTTTAAACAGTATTTAAGAACTATTGAGAAATTACAAAACTGGTCATTACTATTGCAATACTTCTGCCATAGGAATCTTACTTTATTACATAAATGTTAACAAAGACCATCATATCAATCAGTGTAAAGTCATTCCTGTACAATGTTAGAGTCATTCTTGTACAATGTTAGAAGACTTATAAATGGTGCAATCCTTATTTTAAGTAAGTGAGTGAGTGAGTGAATGGTGTTTTACGGCACGTCGACACATAAATAGGTCATATTGTGCCTAAAAACTGATGAAAGATGAAGAAATGAAGAAGTAAGTATAAAAATAAAAATTAACGAAAGTAGTAAAGATAAAACTATTTACAAATAAGGGATGATATGGTAGTAATATAAACTATGTATACATGTAAATAAACAAATGCCCGTCAACGGGTGTATAAACAAGTAAATATATATGAACACATTTTAATGATTTATATAGTCTGATTTCTTTCAGGAAATCTAAAACACGACTAAAGACTATAGTATCAAATTAGTCTTTCATAGTATATTCAGTTGCAAGAGAAAGTGTACACGGAGTTTTGTTTAGATTTAATTGTATAAAGTTTTTATAGAATTAAATTGACAAATTCCCAAACGAATATGCCATGTTTGGTACCAAAGTTTGTATCACTAATGCGACTACTACTCCCGAAAATGTACGGATAAATTGGAATTTGCCACGGTTTATATTTGGGTTCTAATCAAATTGGCACAATCAGTTTTCATGTACTTATTAAGTGGCCTTATAAGGCATTTACATTATTTGAATATGAAGCGAATTATTAAGCATAGTCTAAATAAGACTGTTTCCTGTTTTATCAACTATATTGTGTTTGCGGATAGGTCGTATTTTCGTGCTTAAAGAGATTTATGTCTTCTTAACTCCCTCCGGCGTCTCCCTAGACATTTACACGTAAGGTCGAAATTCCGATACATATTATGAAATATGTACACAATGTTACCTTGTTATTTATAATAAAATATAAAACAAACATTAAAGTATGAATCTGGTAGTTAAATTCAGTTAAGTTAAATATATTAAAATTTGATTTCTTTATTGACATTAATAATGATATTAAACTTTGAATCTTGTCAATTTTCTTATCCCTCTTTTATTATAGATAGTTCCCATCACTTTGTCATTGTCTATTTAATAGTAGATATAAAGACATCGAAATAACCTGCGCCACTTTTAAGGAGGCTTGTGCATAATTGCATTTAAGGAGGCTCGTGTATATACTATTTATTTGTCACATATATGACTGGTGTCAAACTGATATTTTTCATCGAGTAAAATACACATTTATCCGTGTCTTACTCTCCCTGTGATGTGGGAAGAGATGTTTATTTTATTCGACACCAGTGTCCGTGAATGTGCGACACGCACTCGTTTTTCACAACACTTGTCACATGATGCAGCACTGTACTTGTCACAAGGTTCAGCACGGTACCTGTCTCCCATTGCTATGACTGATCAAGATCGGTATCATAAAAATGTAAAAATGTAAACACTCATTGAATGCAATGACAACTATTTAAATATTTAAATATTATACAATTTTTTTATCCAGTGTAGATGCTCCTTTAAATAGGTACTGACCAGTGCTTTAATATTTGTCTGTTTGTCTAACGTTTTATGGCGATTATTACTTGGAGATGTCCTGTATTCAATAAAACATATACACTGCAGCACTGTACTTGTTTCCCGGTACAGCACTGGGTACATCACTGTACTGGTCACCCGGTACAGCACTGGGTACAGCTCTGTACTTGACACCCGGTGCAGCACTGTACTGGTCACCCGGTACAGCAGTGGGTACATCACTGTACTTGTCACGGTACTTGACACCTGGTACAACACAGTACTTGTCACCTGATGCAGCACTGTTTTTGTCACATAATAACGTTAACGATAGAGTAATAATACTAATACTAATATGAATAATAAAAAATCGGCTACGGTCCATATGTTTTGAAAAAAAAAAGACACCTAAAGATTCCTGGGTTCAGAACGTAAAGATTCCTTTTTGCTGGTAAACATAAGTATTATTATAGAGCTATATGCAGTACACTTCCACGTAAACTGCAATGCAGTTTTAATATTATGATATATTCAATCCTTAGTTAAAATGTGAAATCTCATTAAATGCAATGACAAATACTTAACTAAAACTCCAGTACAGATTGCTCTTAGGTACTGACCACTGCTTAAATATTTGTCATTTGTCTAACCCTTTATGGCGATTATTACTTTGAGATGTATTTCATTCAATAGAAAATTATTTTATAAATTTCAATTTAATAGTCTTCCAATTTGTCAAAGCGCTGTTGATGATATAAGCAATTATTTTGTACAGTGTTGTAAACGCTTTGTGTACCTTAGCACCGAATTAGGCGTCGCTATATCCGGTGTTTGATTGGGTGATTAAAAACGTTACATTACGAGTATCGACACACACTTAATCTAATGGACAGCTGAAACGTCGTTGGCACACGTTATCCGTTCTGCTAAAATTATAAGAACAATTGTACTTAACAATGAATGTATGTAAATATAGAAAACCGCGAACAATACAATTGTGTGTATTTACTGTTTACTTTGCGTCGTAATACACTGGTGGTCAGACAGTGTTTGGCGAGACGCCGCGACAGCAACGGTAAGACATAATTATTTTACAGTAACCTGAGGGAAACAGAAACTTTACTGTTTTTAGGGTCAGTATATATTTCTTTTTGTTTGTTTAAATAAGTTATTGTTAATTTACCAGTGATTACCAGGTAAATCGCCACCGATACCAGGGGCGGATCCATGAGAGGGCGCACAGGACGCCCCCTCCCCCGCCCCCTCCTAAAACCTGAAACGTTATAAAAATTCATACGTAAAAGCGATTTTGATTTTTGTGTTTTTGGTTTTCAAACATTATTATATTGTCTATTAAAAATTAAAACAGCAGTATACTGAAATCATTGTGTTTTTGTTAGATACACATAAACGTATTTAATTATAAAATAGTTTTTTTCTTCTTTAATAAACATGTATGAAAGAAGGGCTCCACTTTAGAGCCATATACTAATTGATTCACGAGAGATGCGCTTTGATGTCTTCCAAAATAAAAATCAGTATTTAAAGGAGGTTAATATGGACTAGGGATCTGTTAGGGATCTGTTAAATTAAATAGTTCAGAATCTGGACCACTCTCCCAATTCGAGCCCTTTTTTTCGCAAGCCTGCAAAACTGCAAATCATCCGCCTTAAACTCTTGGTATTGCAAAAGCAATGCAGGCAGTGCGATTCCCGGACGTAAAGACGTGGCAAACACTTTAACGGGATTCGGAAGGAATTGACATACTTGTATAAATCTGCTTTTTCAACATTATGATATGAATACATGCCAGCTGATACCAAAGAACATATGTTACGTGTTATATTTAGATTGTGAAAAGATGATCTGTTAATAATCATTGAAAAATACAGAATAAATGTATTGACTTTTTATCATGCTATGTGTTTACTTGCTTGGTAGTGGGGAGGGGGTCTTTTTTTCAAATCTTTCCAAGCTTTTATTATAATTACGAAGAAGGTAACTTCATAAAATATATTTTAAAAAAACGCAAAGGGGGTGGAGTAAGAGGCGCATGATGTGTCATAGGGTGTAAGTCAGATCTGGCTGTTTTTCAAACTTAAGCAAGCTATTTAAAGTCCCTATACTATGTTCTTATATATATTTACTTGTTTAATTACATGTTGACAGGCATTTGTTGATTTACAGTTATGGTTTATATTACCATATCGTCACTTATTTGTAAATAGTTTTATCTTTATACATTTACATTAATTTTCAATTACTACTTCATTTCTTTATCTTTCATCAGAGGGCTGGCGTGGCGCAGTGGGTAGCGCGGCGGATTTGTAACCGGAGGCCCTGGTTACAAATGCCACTGAGTTCCGTCGGTGTGTTCTTGGGCAAGACACTTTCCCTTAGCCTCGTCCGTCGGATGGGGACGTAAACCGGGCGGTCCCGTGTATCGGTCTATCCTCCGAGCACGTTAAAGAATCATAGGAATCTATTCGATAATAAGAGTAGGGCAGGTTCCAAGATTCCTATGTATCCTTCCCCTCTCTCTGGGGCGGCTCTAAATAACCTATACTGTGTTGATGAGCCGTTAAACAACATTCAATTCAATTCATCTTTCATCAGTTTTTGCGCACAATTTGACCTATTTATGTGTTGACGTGCCGTAAAACATCATTCATTCATTACTTTTATCTATCCCGCCATCAGCAGGTAAATTTCACAACAAACCGTTTCTAAACCTACAGATGACTAGGTATATATATAACTTACGTATTTTTAAACTCTATAGACACAAAATAAATGGTTTTAACCAGCCAGTGTAATTTGTGGCGGTTTAAACCAGGTTCTATGATACACAAAACCTCACACTTACCCTACTGTCATCGAAATAAAACGGGACAGTGTAAATAAAGAAATTCTCTAACCAACAAGGCAGCATTAATAGGCAATATAAGTAAAACACAAAGATGCTCGTGTGTATATAAATAAATAAATAAAACAAATAGCCTAGAAAGTCACAAAGAAGGTACTCAATGATTGAAGCCAGAGCAACAAGAGAACAAACCATTGAGGGCACTTAATAATAGATTGTTCAAAATGTTAAACATGATTAGTGTCACGTTCTATTTTTGAATAAATGAGCCAAAGTAGAGATTTCGAAATATATGCTTCAAATTTTCCTTTTAGTATTCGCTTACCATTTGCTATTTTTGGTTGAATATGTGAATCGAGACTACTTAGATTAAACAGACTAAACGTTCCTATATCGAGTTTATAGGTCAACACCGTTGTGGAGGCCACGATAGGGTATTAAATGAATTCTTCATCCATGGAGTAAACCAGTTCACACCCTATATGTCAAATAAAATACTTGACCGTGTTACTTTCCCGAAGCGTGGAGTGAAGGATATATCACACCGCTTCACAAAAACGGAAAGTTGAATGATGTTAGTAATTTTAGGGGAATTACATTATTGAGTACATTAGGCAAATTGTTAACTAGAATTTTAAATAATCGACTTACCGATTGGGCAGAGAAATATTACATTTATATAGAATCGCAAGCAGGTTTTAGCATGGGTACAGCTGACAATGTTTTTGTTTTTCATAGTATTATTACTCATATTATAAACCGAGGTGAGAAACAGTATCGTGCAATGATAGATTTTTCAAAAGCCTTTGACTATATAGTCAGGGAAAATATATGGTATAAATTAATAAAAATTGAAGTTAGACATACGTACCAGCATTACAAGTGGGTACCATTATTACACTTGGATACCATAATTATACATGGATACCAGTCTTACACATGGTTACCAGCAGTACACACTGGTACCAGAATTACCCATGCGTACCATCATTATACATGGAATCAGTATTACACGTGGGTACCAGCATTATACGTGGGTACAGCATTACACATGGCTACCAGTCATTACCATCATTACATATGTGTAGCCCCTTCTTTTTCGGTACCATTGACCCATTTGTAAAACATTCTTCTCTGAAACCTCAAGGCATATATCTCTCATATATTACAGCATAAGCTTAGAATAGTATTTGCGACTTTTGAAACTATGACCTTCGTAGTGACAATAACTACTTTCCAAGATCTAGCTGTTCAGATCTTCAGTAGACCGTTTTAAGGTCGTGGACCTCTTGTTAGAAGGAAAATACACGAAAACACAACTAATGAAACACCTGTTTTTATGTTTTAATACGTTGGGTTCATACAAAAGCTGAATTGGGAGGGCCTCATCTAGTGGTGTTCCTATTAATCGACTTGATTAGTCGTTGTTTGTTCCCGATCAACTGATTGATCACATGTACTGCATGATCGATTATAATATGTGTAATTGTGTCAGTTGTGTGTAGGTTTTGCTCATGCGCGTAAGCCAGTATGCCATGTAAAGTTCTTTACCGATTGGCTTACTGATTTTCAGTTATCCAAGCAAAATGATTCATACAAAAACGGCGTTCACTATCGGCATGGCCAAACAGGCTGATCAACAACTCTATCCTAACCCTGGAAAAAAATCTACATCTTAGTGTGCTTTTTTTTAGTTGTGAAAAAGAAACGCAACTTGGAAATTTCCGCTTTATATTGTGTATACTGCACACTTAATTCCACATACTATTTCAAAGAAGTCCAACGATGTTTTGTAAAAAGAAAAGTTGCTGTTAGTTAGAGAAAGGACACAACTGTGATGTTGTTTACGTTTTAATCACAGTACACTTTGTAACAAGTAATGCACAAATACTGAAGTTCCCCTTTAAAAAATTGAGCCATTTCAGTACTGTATTTAACGTAAAGAGATTGCAAAATTTTGCATCCTAAGTTTGCTCACATGCTTGAGCCAAACGCGCACTCTGCCAATAATGAAACTTTGAATAAATAATATTTGCTGTGTTGTGTGTTGTTTAGTTGTTTTTCCCGAAAGGAAAGGTCTTACGTAGCCATGTACCATTCGATTAACAGCAGCATATTGTACATAAAATATATAGCAAAAATCCCGAGTTGCGTTTCTTTTGCGCTTCAGTATATCTTTAAAGGCCACACGACAATCTTGATGTATTTACCAAATATGATATTGACGTGAAACCTTTGTGGAATATTGTAATAGGCAAACATAGGTTGCTTTGACCTATTCACTTTCACTGATTTTTAAATATGCAAACTATAGAAATACTAACGGGACTCCACGAGTTTTAAAAACAATGATTCGGTTTTATTTCACAAGCAAGAGAAAAAAGTAACAGATTCGGTTTTACTAAGTATGTTCATGAGAGATGAAAGGGGATAGCAAGTAAAGAGGAAAAGAGAATACCATACATCAATATCGTACCCTTTTATAGATTTTTACAATAAAATTGTTTACAACGAGAAAATAAATTTAAAGTGAGAAGCAAACCGTTGAAGTCTTATTCCAATGTTAAGAGACTGGAGACTAGGAAGACTGATTGTTGTCAATCCAAATGAAAACTCTCCTGTTGTGCTTCAGTTTCATATAAACATATCAAACTTTCAATATATACTCATCATGACAAGATCAACATGACCATACTAAAATATAAAGATCAAGGTCACATTAAAGGTCATTATATGGGTTAAATACTCATTTGTTTCTTCACGAAAATTAACGTTGGCTATAACTTTCCCATTTCTTGATATTACTGCATCAAACTTTCAATATATACTCATTATGATGACCATACTAAAATATAAAGGTCAAGGTCACACTGAAGTTCATTATATGGATCAAATACTAATTTTTGTCTTCACGAAAACTTAGTCAGGCCAGTTTGTCAAGGTCAGTTATCTGGGTCCAAAAAAACTTTTTATACTGACAAAGCGCTGACAGGCGACACACATGTTACGCGGTTATAATTATCAACCCAATTATTAAATAAACATTTGCTGATACACCGAAATTTAGTAAAGTTCATTAATAATAAACTACTATGAGCCGATGTGTTGTGTTTAGCTGTTATAGCTGTCATGCGTAGAGCATTACTGTCTATCTAAACCGAAATAATTACCTTTAGGTGTAGCTCACCCATGTTTCGGCCTGGGTTAGTCGAATAATGGCGGTCAATAAATAATTCTCATTTCTTTGTGTAAAAAAAGGCATTTTCACTAACTTAAAGTGCTATTTTTGGTTTATATCACATTGTTGATCTATTTGTTACATTTGCCATGCTTTGTCATGTTAAAATTGTGAGTTTTTTGTTTTTTGGCTTAAATGCAAATGAATGTATGAATACAATATTTTATGACAATAGCACAAAGAAATAAAATGGATTTACAACAAGTAAATGTAAAGTGATCAGTACATTTGAAAAGACTGGAGGCGATCTCGAAGACTGATTGGTGTAAATCCCAATACAAATAAACGAAAACCCTCAGAATGTGCTTCAGTTTCATATAAAATGTGCATATACATAAAATAAAGTCACATGCTACCCTCGGTTTAATTAGCATTCGTTCTGAAAAACTAGACGGCTCCCTTGGTTTGTGTTTCTAAATCACCGAAAAAGTAAGGATAAATTTAAAAATCGCCGAACAAGATAAATACAAGAATGAATGAATGAATGAATGAATGGTGTTTTACGGCATATTGTGCGCAACAACTGATGAAACATCAAGAAATGAAGTAGTAATTAAAAATTAATGTAAATATATAAAGATAAAACTATTTACAAATAAGGGATGATATGGTAGTAATATAATTTATGTATACATGTAAATCAACAAATGCCCGTCAACGGGTGTATAAACAAGTAAATATATATAAGAACATATCATAATGATTTATAAAGTCTGATTTCTTTGAAGAAATCTAAAACAAGACTAAAATTTATAGTATCAAATAACTCTTTCATATTATTAACATTGTAGTATCTTTGCCGCATATGATCAAAGTATAAACACTCCAGCAAGATATGTTCGACCGTTAATGTTGCAAAACAGGGTATACATTCTGGTAATTGCTCACCTTGTAATAAAATAAGTATGAAGGAGTATAACGTGTATGCCCTATCCTGCACCGGGCTAGAACAACTTCTTCTCGACGAATGGGTCTACTAGAAGAACGCCATTCCCCGAGTAAGGTTTAACTGAATGGAGTTTATTGTTCACTGACAAATCCCAAGCGGATTGCCAAGAGTTACGAATATATGTGTTAATACAACATTTAAAATCAGTCTCGGTTTGATTCAGACTGTTTATGAACGGTGGTGAAAACTTGCTTGCTACCGTTCCCGCCCTCTAGCCGCGGGTTCAGTATCTAACAAAATGCTTTGCCTTTAACGAGGCGGCGAAATACACAAAATGGAATTTAGTTGGGAGCTGAGGTTATAAAACCTGCGTTCGAATCCCTCTGGGAGCTTGACTTGTAAATGAGAAAAAATTTACGGATGGCGGGAGGTATACAGTACTGTTTCTACCCAGGAATAGTGGGTGGACTGCCTCCACCACAAAAATATCGACCGTCATATATAACCTTACATGTGTTAAACAACACAATGATACCATTCATGCAAAATAACGCACCTGGCACTTTCCAGCATGACAATGCAAGGCCTCACACGGCGCGTATAACCACACAATTCCTGCTCAAAATAACGTTAACGTCTTGCCTTGGCCCGCTTTATCCCCGGACTTAAACCCCATAGAACACATATGGGATGAATTGGGTCAGAGGGCCAGGTCAAATCATCAAATTGATACCATAAATGACCTCCAAAATGCACTTCTGTTAGAATGGCAACGTATTCCAAACGCGCTCATACAACGTTACGTAAATTCAATGAGGCGACGTATTCTGCAATGCATTCGTAAAGATGGAGGTCACATTGGTTACTGATGCTTTTTATAACATCACTTAGCGCACTCAGTCAGTAATTTCTTGTTTCCAAATGCTGTGTGATCATTTTCATTTTTCAGGAATTTTCATTTCGACCCAACTCAACTTAATTGTTCATTAAAAAAATTATGCAATATCTGATTTGTATCCAATAAATTACACAAACACATCAATATGGCATTGAAGTTTCGATGACAAAACAAATTAATCCCGAATATACATTTATCAACAATATATATACTTTTGAAGTCTATCTAAAGTTTTCATTTTGGGTCAGTGTACTTGGAACATTACACTTCTGATTCTTTTAAATTGGCAAACAATTTTAATTTATAAAATGTGTGTCAATTCAGATACACATGCATTTAAATAGTCTTTATTGCACCTCGCACAAAATCCTAGGAATGTCATTGGATTAGAGCGGAAACATGGTGACCCTCTATTATTCTATAGTGGATCAGTAGATTTCATAGAGGGTCAATAAAACAATATGGACTACAATTCCGATTCAAAGTTTCAATCATTTGCAAATAGTTCATTAATATGTTAGTAACAACATAATAAGTAAATTAATAATGTTTTTAAACTGCCGGTCGTGACATCAAATTGCGTGAACATCTCAATGACGTTGACGCTCCATTAAAATGGGTTAAATATCGATGTTTGCATTAAAAAAAGGTGCTTGATGCAATAAATCAGTTATTGGGTTGTTACTGACCCCCTACAGAAATATGTGGGGTCAGTCAGATTGATTGAATTGGATTTTATAGTCGCACCAACAGCTAAGGTCAGATGGCGACTTTCCAGCTTCCATTGGTGGAGGAAGACCCCAGGTGCCCCTCCGGGCAATTTTCGTGCACGGGCGGGCACCTGGGTAGAACCACCGACGTTCCGCAAGCCAGCTGGATAGCTTCCTCACATAAATAGGTCAGTCAGATATATAGGGTGAATCGGCTATTGCCTCGCCCCCTATAAATATGATTGACCCCGTATATTTCTATAGGGGGTCAGTAACAAACCCAATAACTAATAATGTATATTCCGGTTTGCAACTTCAGTTATAACTTCTGGTCTATTTCTTTGTTACCGAGTATACATTACTTTTGTAGCAAATGGAACGGTTATAAACGATATACTACATCTCTAATGAAACGTGAATACTCTATTGAGAGTAGATTTATCGAAATCCTTAACCCCATTTCCGACACTCAAAAGTAATTTAACTATTGACATTTTAAGGATATTGTTTTTGGGGGTCTGCAGGTCAATTGGTCAAGGTCGCCATGACCTTATATGGAGATATGCATTATGCGCGATAACATCAAAACCATGACACCCACACTCATAAAACTTCATAGGGACATTGACTTTGGTGAGAGAAATACCTTTATTTTCTTTGTAATAGGATGACTATGGCACAAAGAGAACAAATCATGTAATGTAAGAAAATGTTCGTCTTGGTCTGAAGTTTACCAGACTATCGGCATCAATTGGCAAAAATGAAGCGAACTGAGTAAACCAAGACGGCATTTAAGATGGCCGCCATTTTTGTAAAGACTGGTATGGAGCTTATAGGAAGATAAAATACGATAAGTCAATCACTAGTATATTCTTACATGGTTTTAGCAATCTAATACTTATTTTAACCTTTTAGAGAAAATCAATTGTCCTTAATTTCCATTAGAGGCCAAAGGACTGCACATTATTAAACAATAACTAATGATAATATTCTACAACGTTTTGTATTTGCATATGTTTGCATGATCAAGACTTCTGATTAATATAAGATCTGGGACTAACGATTTATTTTTGATTTATTGTGATTATATCACAGCAAGATGTTACACGTATTGATGTAAACTCTTAAAACATAAATGTTATCTTTATCAGAATATTATTTTCAATATTTGCGAATGTATAATGAAAACCTGTTTATTAATATAAATGGACAAACTATTCTAAAAAAATACACAAAACAAGAACTTGCCGAAAAAATAATACTTAACAAATACGGAACTAGATTTTAGTAATTAATTTCAATCTTCTGTTGACAAATAAGAAGACTATATCAAGAAAGATAAAAATATCGGACAGGCAAAGCAGCATTCAAAGACGACAGTCAACCACAAAACACAAAAACAAACACGGAAACAGACAAACGAGAAGGCAAAAGTAATAAAAAATGCAAACGACATCACAAACAGAAAAGGGTTGACAATAGGGCTATCGCCTTGAAACAGTCAGTGGCAACAAAGGCCACTGGGGGTTTAAACCGATTCTAGGGTGCACCAAACCTCCCACTTACCCTACTAAAGAAATCCCCGCCATGATCTAATCTCTAACCAACAAGGCAGCATCAATAGGCAATATAAGTAAAACACAAATATGCTCGTGTAAATATAATACAAAATAAAACAATAGCCTAGAAAAAATGAGATATAGGGTCCTATAAAAACCACAGCGTCCGAACGCAATGGCATCGTAAGTCCGCACTGTACTGCAAACAAGGACTTGAAAATACAACGAAAGAGACAAAAAACAACAGAAAGGGTGATGAAGATAGGTTTACCGACTTCGAACGGTCAGTAGGCAATAAGGCCTACTGGTTAGCTTGAATCGATTTTATATGCGCACAATCCTCGCTATTATCCTGTCTTCAGCGCCCAAATAGACAAGACAGTCTAAACAAAACTACATCTCATCGAAAGGAATTCTCTAACAATAAAGTCCACATCCAGAGAAACTAACTTATGAAAAACATAAAAAAAGAAAAATAATAATAAACATCTCAGGATGTATCCAGAATCGTACTGAACAACCATATTAGTTGCAGCTAAAGAGAAAACCAATCTAGGGTTCGACCAGTAAACTCGAGGGACGAAAGCTCATGCACCCAGCTCCCTTTGTTGGGGTTTCAGTAGGTACAATCATGGAGTCCCAAGAGGTAGTCCAGTCATCCCACAAGTGAAAAGTGAGGCGTAATGACTGACTGTAGTGGGGTCAATCACTATACATGCAGTGCGCTCTAAAACCAAAGGGTTATATCCTTTTCTGACGAACTTCCTGATTAAATTTGTAAAGCGGTCAGGAAAGCGAGAATGGAGGTACTCAATGACTTGGCAGAAGTCAGAGCAACAAGAGAATAAACCATTAATGGCACGACAGGAAAGATCATGGACACACACCAAACGTCACCGTCCCAATCGGCTTTAGGTAGGCGTCATCATAGGGTCCACAGCCTGTCTTGTACAATTAAAGAGGAAAGCATAGTGGCGAACTGTAAAAGGGTCCACCACCAAGCATGCAGTACGTTGCAAAATGATAGGATCATAACCTCTTTTGATAAACCTTTTAACAAAGATAGTATGAAAGCGATCATGACCAAGAATCTTACGAAGTTTATAAATGACATCACCATAGAAGTCAGGTTGTGATAGTCCTTGTCGCAGAAGAGTCCTTAAATTACTTTTATATTAGCTTTATTAAGCTGAAGTCCTTTAGGATAAATATTAGAAAACCATAGTTGGAAAGAAAGGGTTGGCAATGTTCAGTATGTCATCCAGATACCGAGAGATGTCATTAAAAGCTTCAATAACATCTGCCTGGGTATCTGGTGAAAGACTCAACATGAAATGCCTTTCATAGCAAAATAAAAACAAATTTGCGACAAGTGGTGCACAGTTCGTACCCACCAAGTCAAAGGTACAGATTTACAAGGAATTCTATTTTAAAATGTTTAATTTGACGGCAATTAAATTTGAATATCAATCTCTTAAAGCATCAATGAGATGTCTAACTGTTATGCTTGTTATTATGTTGATAGCGCTATAAGGGATCAATTTAGAATGTATTTGATTAAATAATCTTAAATCTTTAACACATAATACATTTTAAATTAATGATTTGTACTTTTTTTTTTAAAAGAAACACTAACATTCTAAAGGTAAATTTATATTTCTTTTTATAAAAGTATAAACTATACACTTTAACCCGATATATTGACAAGTTAAGTCATTAATGTATCTAAACTCAATAGCAAACGCATTACAAAAGCTTAATATGTCTTCTTTTTTTCTTTTTATTTATAAAAATTTTTGTGTGTAAATTTATACAGCTATATACATGTATCATTTAACCAAATCTTTTAAATGGCGACCATCTTGGACGCCATCCTGAATCTCGGTTCGCCCTCGTTTTTGACAATTAATGTCGATTGTCTGATGAACTTCAAACCATAACGAACATGTTAGTATACAACATGCCTTGTTGTACTTTTTTACCACTGTGACGCTATATGCTTTCATTTATTTTTGTTGATAGAAATTTGGGCAGTTTCTCATACTACCACTCATAACCAGTCAGATAGACTAATTTATTTTAACACAGTCTGCCGCATTTTAATTTTCGTAACCCCCGGTGTCCATTTTCCAAGGTAAGATTGCATAAAATTCTCTCCCCGAAATTCTTATCTTCTAAATTCTAACACTAACCCTTTCAAAAACTCATTATATCGGCCGTATTTAACTTATTTGGTTGTATTTTTCACTTCTAAAGTATCCTGCCGGCCTGTACTTTCGAGGAAACCAACATGATGCGTGTTTGCTATTTTATAGATATTTAAGTATAAATATAATCCTATATTGTTTGAAACTAAATTAAAAAATAATGCATACAGTTATTTAAAGATATTTCTTTACTTAGACTAAGATGACGTTGCATATATGGCGCATCATAGAATGTTGCAAGCGGTAATTTGTATCGTATTTCAGACACTATACATCTATAGCACTTTGAATGAATGAATGAATGAATGGTGTTTTATGGCACGTCGTCACATAAATAGGTCATATTGTGCGCAAAAACCGATGAATCATGAAAGAATGAAGTAGTAATTAAAAATAATGTAAACGTAGTATAGCACTTTGAATCCATGACACGGCATCAATTGTAAGACATGCGTATTGATATCGCACTGATATCGTTTATGCAATAAGTGTCGTATTTCGGCAGGACACATTCAAATGTATGTTACTTATGAATTCTACCATAAAATATGTTAAAAATCACCGTCTGGGTATACCTTTATTTCAGCATCGTCATGTGTAAATTTTGTTTCTACCTTGAGAGAGAGCGTTCCGTTTTATATTGAGATAGTGCTGACTAGCAAAAGATGTGTTTTTTATTTTATTTGTCACAACCGACCCTATCGTTTTGTGTTCTCGATATTTGTTGAAGACTCATATCATAAGGACATTCTAGGCACACTAGGTTGAATAACCTATGTCGTAAAACTCCGCCCTAGCAAATCTCGGGGTTCATTTTAAAGTTGGTCGACATAAGTTATGGAAATCCAGAATGGCCGCCATTGACGAGGACAAGTCGACAACTACCATCCTGAACCACCATAGCTTTACTAAACTGGGTTCGGCGGTCCATAAGGTACACGCCTTTTCGATTTAAAGATATCTCAAAACTCAAAACATATTTTGGACTTTTAGGAAACACCAGAACCGGAATATCCAAATAACATTTATACATACTGAGAAAGATCATTATGATTAGTAAGCTTCAATATATAATGCATGAAGACAAGTGTAATCAGATCCATGGAAATTAGTTTAAATAACAAGGTCGTTACAAAAGCTATAAGTAACTATATGTTTTAGATTAATTTTATGAACAGCAGTTAGACCTTTCACAATATATAATAGATACAATTTTCTACCCAATATGTTCATCAGCAATCGAAAACTAGCAATAAACAAAAGTACATACATGTATATAAAACTACGATGTGACCACACCAAAAGACGGCATACGTTCGCTTTGGTGGTTCGCATCTATAATTCAGATAATATCAGGGACTCATGCATTCTGATGTACGAGTGATTACTCACATATACATGTATGATCACAAGCACATGCTAGATGATAGGTAATATAATACTCACCTATCGGTCGTGCTTCGCTCCCTTGGCCATGGTAACAGTCGATAAATATCTAGACGGTGTTGTCAACTTGGTTATCGGTTTGGAAGAGAGAGATAGCTGTTCCGGATCCCCGGATTACCCCCGAATCAAGGGTCACGCAGTTATCCTGGCTGCTGATTGGTCGGCCTGTTCCGCTTTCGAGGTCAAGCTCGTGAAGTCATCAGATTGAAACCCCACAAGAACAAAGGCACAACACTTTACCCCATTGAGGAGACATCATTATAATCTAACTTATTATTCCATTTTGTTTCCGCTCTTCGGGGCATATACTTTTTTTTAGATACTGGGACCATACGCCGCTGGACATGGAATAATGACAGTTAAATAGCATGTCCACCGCCTTATGCATGCCATCGTTCGGATGGTCAAAATTCTGTACTATGAATATTGAGTTCTGCTCAACCCGGGCTAGTGGGAGTGAACGGTAGCAAGCATATTTCACTACCGTTCATGAACAGTCTCAATAAAACCGAGACTGCAATATTTCGTATTTATCGTGTTCGGTTGTTTCTAAAGGTCCACTATCATACTCTTTTATTAAACAATTTAACATAGTTAGCACTTTAGACAGTATTTAAGAACTATTAAGAAATTACAAAACTGGTCATTACTATTGCAATACTTCTACCATAGGAATCTTACTTTATTACATAAATGTTAACAAAGACCTTCATATCTATAATTGAAAAGTCATTCCTGTACAATGTTAGAAAACTTATAAATGGTGCATCCTTATTTTAAGTAAGTGAGTGAGTGAGTGAATGGTGTTTTACGGCACGTCGACACATAAATAGGTCATATTGTGCCTAAAAACTGATGAAAGATGAAGAAATGAAGAAGTAAGTAAAAATAATGTAAATAGTAAAGATAAAACTATTTACAAATAAGGGATGATATGGTAGTAATATAAACTATGTATACATGTAAATAAACAAATGCCCGTCAACGGGTGTATCAACATGTAAATATATAGGAACACATTTTATTGATTTATATAGTCTGATTTCTTTCAAGAAATCTAAAACACGACTAAAGACTATAGTATCAAATTACTCTTTCATAGTATACTCAGTTGCAAAGGAAAGTGTACACTGAGTTTTGTTTAGATTTAATTGTATAAGGTTTTAATAGAATTAAATTGACAAATTCCAAAACGAATATGCCATGTTTGGTACCAACGTTTTTATCATTCCATTGCCAATAAGATGTTGTCATTTGTTTGTCAATAAGTTGAATTATTAAGGGAACGTCGCTTGATAAAGGGGATAGGGAGTAAAGTAAAATGTTCAAAGTGTACATTTTCTTTGCAACTGAGTCTATTACAATTGTAGTAACTTTGACGCATAGAATCAGTCTACGTAAACAAGATGTGTTTGACCGTTAACGGTGAAAAGCAGAGTATACATCCTGGTAGTTGCTCACCTTGTAATAAATATGATTGAGTATAACAACGTGTATGCCCTATCCTGCACCGGGATAGAACAACTTCTTCCCGACGAATGGGTCTACTAGAAGAACGCCATTCTCCGAGTAAGGTTTAATTGAATGGAGTATTTTCTTAAATGACAAATCTCAAACAGCTTGCCAAGAGTTACGAATATATGCGTTATTACAACTTTTAAAATATTACCCAGTGCTTGAAGAGATGAAAGAGAATCAGAAAAGATTATAAAATGGTCATCATCAGATTCCTGAATATAATTTAAGGCAAGTTCAATTGCCTTAAGTTCAGCTGAAAAGACAGAGGCCTTGGCGCCTCTTTATGCTGTGTTTGTGAACAACAGCTGCTGCAGCTACTTTATCTCCATCTTTAGAACCATCTGTGTGTATATATGTTGAAAGTTACTGTATTTCGATTTAATTTCATTAAATTTGATTTGAAAGACAGTAGGGTCTGTACTGGATTTGTTACTATTACAAAGATTAAAAATAATTGTTGGTGTTTCCAAAGTCCACGGTGGAATTTGTGGTACTTTGTACTGGGCAATCAAATTTAGGTCGATTTCAGTGTCTCTTAATTTTGGTTTAATACGAAGACCAAATGGTCGAATGGCCTTCGGTTTTCGATGAAAAAGAGGTTCATCACTAGGATTAAAAACATTATCGAAAGTTGGGTTTGAAGGGTTAAATTTTAATTTAACGGCATACTGAAGGGCTAATTTGTCCCGTCTATGAAACAGTGATGGTTCATTAGCTTCAACATATAGACTTTCGGCTGGTGATGTACAAAAGGCACCTAAAAAAAAGAAAGATATAAAAATCGGACAGGGAAAGTAGCAATTCGTAATCCTTGATTATATATAGGATCGAGCATCTGCTAGTATGACTTGCGAGTCGATCCATATACTATTGAGCCGTAGTCCAGCTTGTATCTGATAAGAGATCTATAAAGTTGTAAAGGTACTTTACGATCCGCTCCCCAATTAGTGTTTGCCACAACTTTAAGTAAATTAAGAGCTTTAAGGCACTTGGCCTTCAAGTATTTAAGGTGTGGTATAAACGTTAATTTACTTTAAGATTTAATTAAATCACCATTAACATTCTATAAAAGAAGATATATCCGTTGCTTTAAACACAATAGTTTAACATTAATAATTCACATTGCACGAAACAGTGTGGCAGCTTTTTTACGAACGAGCTGAGGCTTGTAGCCAAGTCGAGGTAAACTACAACAACCCAGTGGAACTACAGACCAGGGGTACACCGGATATAGTGATCCGGCGTGTTAGAGTGTTTTTTGGGCCGAGGTCGACTGGGGCGCCGAGGTTAGCGTTATGATCCGAACTGCCTACGAGAGACTCGCTGATAATCAGAGACCGCCGTTGACGGAAACCAGACAGAAGTTGGTATTTGCCGACAGCGGGGTCCGGATGGAGAATTTATGGATAGCTATGTTTAGTATCTGCATCGGAAAACTCACATTCACTTGGACAGTGTTTGTGGCGTCTATAACAGACAATTTCCTGTTAGGAAGTGGCATTTTAGACAATTTTGACATTTGGGTCAGTACTGGGAAAGGATTGAAGGTGGAAAACGAGTGGATTCCATGCGACGCCACAAGGAAGACGGAAAAAATAGCCCGAGTAGTTATAAGAAGGAGTGTGTCCTTACCCACACATTCAGAATCAATTGTGACAGAGACAACCATGAACCAAGAACTTATATAGTCAAAGTATTCCATAGCGGAATTGAATTTAATATGAATGTTGTTTAACGGCTCATCAACACCGTATAGGTTATTTAGAGCCGCCCCAGAGAGAGGGGAAGGATACATAGGAATCCAGGAACCGTGCCCTACTCTTATTATAGATCAGATTCCTGTGGTTCTTTAACGTGCTCGGAGGATAGACCGATACACGTGCTCGGAGGATAGACCGACAGACGGGACACGGGTCTGCCCGGTTTGCGTCCCCATTCGACGGACGAGGCTAAGGGAACCGATTTTGAGGACCAAGAAATATGCTTATTTCTAGAGCAATGGTGAATTCTACTGGAAAAAACGTACCTTATGATGAATGTTCACCCCTTCCCCAATAAGACAATTGAGAATGTAGACGAGATTCCTGGATTGCAATGTGCCTCACCTGAAAAAAAAGAACAAGATTATGAAATTCGCAATTGAAAAAGAGTCAGTCACCGGCTGTGATACCAGATCACCTTAAAGATCTTTATGAGAAATCTTCAGTCAGTTTACCTGAAACATCGAAAGTCAGATTAGCATGTAGGTTCTATGTATTAACGTAGATGCCTTCGCAAAGAATAAATTTGACCTAGGAAACTATAATGTGATTGAGCACCAGATCAAGTCTGGTGAGGCGACACCATTGAGGCATCCACTTCGCCGCACACCCCAGGCTTTTGCTAAAGAATAAAAATAGTATCTATAAGACATGCTGGATGCAGAGATTATTAGACCAGCATCGTCTCCATGGTCGCCAGGGGTAGTTTTAGTAAGGCAAAAGGATGGAACAGTCCGATGGACGGTAGATTATATGGATTTAAACGATAGAGTAATTAGGGACAGTTACCCTATTGCACGTGCTGACACGTGCCTAGTCAGTTGGGATATGCCAAGATCTTCTCCACAAGATCTTCTCCACAATGGACTGCCAATAAGGATATTACCAGATTGAGCTGTCTGAAAAGAGTCGGCCCAAATCTGCGTTCATTACTAAGTATGGTCTCTACGAGTAATGTCGCTTGCCCATGGGCCTATAAACCTCGGGTAGCACTTTCAACGTTGTACGGAGTAGATCATGAGAGGTTTGCAGTGGCAGATACGTTTAATTTACCTGGATGATCTTATTCTATATTCGGCTACAGTGGAGGAACATTTAGAGAGGTTAGATATGATATTAATGTGAACTGTTGAAGGACTCAGTACTGTCTTCTGGCCACGAAGCTTGTAGATACTATTGTCAACTCGAAGGCACTACCGCAGTAGAGGAGATACAGCAAATATTGGGAATGGCAAACTACTACAGGAGATTCATCCGTAACGTTAGTGAAATGGCAAACCCAATTACCCGATTATTACACAAGGACGTGGATTATGCGTGGAATGAGGAGTGTCAGAGGTCTTTCGAGGCTCTGAAAAAACATTTGGTTAAAGCATCAGTTATGACGTACCCTAGGGAAGAAGGTAAATTCATCCTCGGTACTGACGCTAGTAACGTGGCAATTGGTACAGTGCTTTTGCAGATACAGGATGGTGAAACAAAAGTGATCATGTACGCGTCTAAAAAACTGAACAAAGCTCAGGCGAAGTATAGTGTTGTAAGGAAAGAATGAATGAATGGTGTTTTATGGCACATCGACACATAAATAGGTCATACTGTGCGCAAAAAACCGATGAATCATGAAAGAATAAAGTTGTAATTAAAACATAATGTAAACGTATAAAGATAAAACCATTTACAAATAAGGGATGATATGGAAGCAATATAAACTATGTATATATGTAAATCAACAAATGCCCGCCAACGGGCTTGTAAACAAGTTAATATATATAGGAAAATATTATATTGATTTATAAAGTCTGATTTCTTTAAGGAAATCTAAAACACGACTAAAATCTATAGTATCAAATAACTCTTTCAAAGTATTAACTGTGTAGTATCTTTGTCGCATATGATCAAAGTCTACACATTCCAACAAGATATGTTTGACCGTTAACGGTGCAACACTGGGTATACATCCTGATAACTGCTCACCTTGTAATAAATATGAATGAGTACAGCGTGTATGCCCTATCCTGACCCTGGCTAGGACAACTTCCTCTCGACGAATGGGTCTACTAGAAGGATGCCATTCTCTGAGTAACGGTTTCATGGAATGGAGTTTATTGTTCACCGGCAAGTCCCAAGCGGCTTGCCAATAGTTACGAATATATGTGTTGATACAACTTTTAAAATCAGTATAAGGTAATTTGGTATCTTATATATGTAAACCTAATGCTGCCTTAGCAGCACTATCAGCTCTATCATTACCACGTATTCCTACATGGCTTGGAAGCCAGCAGAAAATAATAACATTATCAACTATAACAGAATTGTACTTTTCTAAAAGTTGAAGCACAACTGGATTATCATGTTTCATATTACCCAGTGCTTGAAGAGATGAAAGGGAATCAGAAAAGATTACGAAACGGTCATCATCAGATTCCTGAATACAACTTAACTTCAATTGCCCTAAGTTCAGCTGAGAAGATAGAGGCCTTGTCAGGCAGGCGGCTCTTTATGCTATGTTTGTGAATGATTTATAAGGAAAGAACTCTTAGCGGCGGTAGTGTTTATGAGACAGTTCCGACACCATGTGCTTGGACAAAAAGGACGATTTCAGGGTGGATCATGCATCTTTGAAGTGACTTTTCAAATTCAAGAAGCCGATGGGAGTTAGCTCGATTTTTGGAAATGAAAGGTTACCAACCAGCACATTGCTCCTATTCGGATAATAGTAAAGAGTGTGAAGAATGCAAAGCAGATTAGGAAGACTTTAAGAAGAACGTTGACAACGTGGTTGATATGGGACAGCGAATTAGAAAATTTAGTGAGCAGAGTGTAAAAAGTGTGGTCGATGATGGTCAGATGCCTTATTCCAGCGCCACCTCTCCACCAGTGACACATCATACTGAACACTTGATCACTAGACCTCGTTCTGAATCAAATTGGATAGGCACGCGAAATGGAACAATTCCAACGTGAAGATCGAGATATAGCTCCCTTCACCAATGGATGGACAATGACGAACTATCTTATCGGGATCAAATTGCGACCAGTAGCCAAGCTGTGGGTGTGACCAAGACTTCTGAAAAGATCAAGAAATATTTGTGTTGGTACACAATGGACGAGGACATTAAGCTACATGTACATTGATGTGTCCCCTGTTCCAGGAACAAGAATCCGAATAAGAAACTACATGCACCGCAGACCCAGTATAGTGTTGGATATGTGATGGACAGATGTGCACTGGACATTATTGGGCCGCTTAAGACATCGAAACATGGAAATCGATATTGGGGACCATTTTAAGCGATACATGGAAGCGTATCCTATCGCAAAGGTATTCCTTTGGAAATTCACACCGACCAAGGATGATGCTTTGAGCTTTGAGAGTGAGTTATTCAAAAAGATGTTCGAGTTACTGGAAATCAAGAACACCAGGTGTACCCCTTATCATGCTACAGGGATTGGAAATTTTGAACGGTTTAACCTAACAGTGGAAGAAATGATCCGCAAATATGTAGATTGTGAAGACAAATAGGATGAGTTACTGCCCTTGTTGGTATTAGCGTATCGTAGCAGCGTTCACCCAGCAACAAGCTTCTCACCTAATCGCCTTATGTTTGGAAGAGAAGTTAATACCCTGCTAGCACCATCTTTCTTTTACCTGTAGATGTCCCTCAAGGATCCGTCCCTGAGTATGTTCGTCACCTCAAGTCTGAACTGGGAGTGATTTACGAAACTGCACGTACTGCACTGAAAAGGTCGGCGGAGAGACAGAAACGTGATTATGATACCCGTACGACAGAGAACACTTATGCGCTTGGAAGTTTGGTGTTTCATCGAAATAAGGCCGAGAGAAAATTGTCGTGTTCTTGGACTGGACCATATGTTGTTCTGGAGGTGAAGAGCTCAGTTAATTACAAGATAACAGACAGTATGCGCATTTCGATAGTGGATCACGATTTACTTAAACCATATGTTTCTATGGAAATTCCAGAGTGGGAACATCGCGCAAGAAAAAGTGTTGTTAACAAATAATATGTGGATATCCATACCATTCGAATGTGACTACCATATATTTACATTAACCTAGATATAAATATATACAAGATGTACCCGAACATGACTAATTATGCTTTTCAAAGTATAATGGAACATTAATATGATGTACGAAGTGGATGTTCAAACAACAACCCGAATGTGACTACCGGATATTTACATAAACCAAAATATTAATTATATATACTACAAATACATCATGTACATGACTAGTTATACTTCTAAAAGTGTAATGGAACACTAATATGATGTATGAAGTTGTTATAATTCATACTATACTCGTACAGTGACTATCGATTATGATCATACTGTAATGAATCACTTTTATAATACCGTATGTATGTTAGGCTACCTCAAGTTTTATGAGATCGCGCTTTCTCACCAATTGTAAACCCGTGACATTAAACAAAAATCTTAAAAACAATGCGTTAAGGCGCTATTTTATTTACCAGATATATACGTACTCTTACTCTAGACATCAATTTGCTCGCCGGTAGATCACTATCCTTCGTCAACCATCGAGTCTGCACTTACGGTCTGAAAATTAATTATACTCATCCATGCCAACAATCCATTTGTTGTATATCTTCAGGATGCAATTGTTTGCTTGTTTACACTATGCATGGGCGTAGGAACATTTCATATATTGAGGTGGGTGGGTGGGTGGGGTCATACTTTTTCACAAACTTTATGACAAAAACGTTTTGACAAGCAAAATAACAAATAAAACACGTTATCCACTCTATCTCCCTTGCGTCTTATATAAATGTGAATTAAGAGGAGTTATCACATCTTACCTTTTATTAATTGCAAAATATGTATATATATATATGTAATATTAGGCTATTAATTATACTAAATGTATAATATTTTATATTAAACAAGATAATCTTTAAAGATCACTATATTTCCAAATGCTATTTTCATAATCAAATTGCATATATGTAAAGAGTAATAATTCAATTGTAATTTAGGCTATACTAAATGCGACTGCTACTCTCGACAATGTACGGATAATTTGGTATTTGCCACGGTTTATATTTGGGTTCTAATAACATTTTCACAACAGTTTTCATGTACTTATTAAGTGGCCTTATAAGGGACCAATATTTATCGGGGGTTTGGGACCGGTGCAAATAAAAATGTTGTATAAAAAAAAAATGTACGTCCCATGGCAAGCAAACGAAAAAAAGGTATCGTCCCATGGTTTGTCGCGACAAAAAAAGTACCTGTCCCATGCCATTTTGCACCATTCCCAATGCCCAGATAAATACTGCCTGCTCCATAAGCACCCTCCTAACCAAATGAGGTTTGCTGCAACCTTGCAGCGAACCATTTTGTTCACCATAACAATTCTTGATTGTTCGCCAATGTTCGCCATTAGCGGTGATGTTGTCGCAAACATTATCGTAATCTTTGTCGCCAAAAAGCTGTACATTCACCAGAAACATTTATTTATTTGAAATGTTCACCATAAAATCACCACAAACTTACTTGCATGTTGTTTTGTTCGCCACAACATTGCGACACATTTTATCAATCAGATTTGTTTTTATTGCACGCCGTAACATCACCACAACCTTTTAAATTCAGATTTGCCGTTTGTTAATTCAGAGAACATCACGACAAACTTTTCCATTCTGATTTGCTGTATCTGAAGACTCTGTTAGTCAAATCATCATCGCAAAACTTAGACTTTATACAGACACCATGATTATACTCCAACATTTAAAACCAGAACAATTAAAATTGTATCCCAAGTGCAAAATAATATGGTCAGTATGACCTCAATAGGCAGATGTGTGTATATATACGTGTGTTGGTTTGTCTAGAGTCTGGTACTGATTCTAAGATATCCACGCACAACTGGAGTCTATTGGACTGCTACAGTTAGTGACATGTGCATGAAAATGGGAGTAATGCAGAAATGACATCACACGACATCTCCATGAAAATGAGAGTAATGCAGAAATGACAGTACTCAACATCGCCATGAAAATGAGGGTAATGCAAAAATGACAGCGCTCGACATCTCCATGAAAATGGGAGTAATGCAAAAATGACAGTGCTCAACATCTCCATGAAAATGAGAGTAATGCAGAATTGACAGCGCTCGACATCTCTATGAAAATGGGAGTAATGCAAAAATGACAGCGTTCGACATCTCCATGAAAATGACAGTAATGCAGAGATGACAGCGTTCGAAATCTCCATGAAAATGGGAGTAATGCACAAATGACAGCGTTCGACATCTTCATGAAAATTGGAGTAATGCTAAAATGACAGAGTTCGACATCACCATGAAAATGGGAGTAATGCAGAAATGACAGTGCTCGACATCTCCATGAAAATTAGAGTAATGCAGAAGTGACAGCGCTGATAACTCCATGAAAAATGGAGTAATGCAGAAATGACAGTTCTCGACAACTTCATGAAAATGAGAGTAATGCAGAAATGACAGTGCTCGACATCTCAATGAAAATGGGAGTAATGCAGAAATGGCAACACTCGACAACTCCATGAAAATAAGAGTTATGAGAGTACTCAATTACTCAACAGCGCACGATATCTCAATGAAAATGAGAGTAATGCAGAAATGACAGTGCTCGACATCTCCATGAAAATGAGAGTAATGCAGAAATGACAGCGCCGATATCTCTATGAAAATTGGAGTAATCCAGAAATGACAGTGCTCGACAACTTCATGAAAATGAGAGTAATGCAGAAATGACAGTGATCGCCATCTCCATGAAAATGGCAGTAATGCAGAATTGATGGCGCTCGACATCTCCATAAAATGAGAGTAATGCAAAAATGACAGCGCTCGACAACTTCATGAAAAATAGAGTCATGCAGAAATGACAGCGTTCGACATCTCCATGAAAATGAGTGTAATGTAGAAATGACAGCACTCGACATCTCCATGAAAACGTGAGTACTGAAAAAATGACAGAGCTCGACAACTCCATGAAAATTAGAGTAATGCAGAAATGACAGCGTTCGACATCTCCGTGAAAATGGGAGTAATGCAAAAATTACAGCGTTCGACATCTTCATGAAAATGGGAGTAATAAAACAACGACAGCATTCGACATCTCCATAAAAACGGGAGTAATGCAGAAATGACAGTGCTCGACATCTCCATGAAAATGAGAGTAATGCAGAAGTGACAGTGCTGATATCTCCATGAAAATTGGAGTAATGCAGAAATGACAGTGCTCGACAACTTCATGAAAATGAGAGTAATGCAGAAATGACAGTGATCGCCATCTCCATGAAAATGGCAGTAATGCAGAAATGGCAACACTCGACAACTCCATTAAAAGTAGAGTAATGACAGTACTCAACAGCGCTCGATATCTCCATGAAAATGGGAGTAATGCAGAAATGGCAACACTCGACAACTCCATGAAAATTAGTGTAATGACAGTACTCAACAGCGCTCGATATCTCCATGAAAATTGGAGTAATGCAGAAATGGCAACACTCGACAACTCCATGAAAAGTAGAGTAATGACAGTACTCAACAGCGCACGATATATCCATGAACATGGGAGTAATGCAGAAATGGCAACACTCGACAACTCCACGAAAAGTAGAGTAATGATAATACTCAACAGCGCTCGATATCTCCATGAAAATGGGAGTAATGCAGAAATGGCAACACTCGACAACTCCATGAAAAATAGAGTAATGACAGTACTCAACAGTGCTCGACAACTTCATGTAATGCAGAAATGGCAACACTCGACAACTCCACGAAAAGTAGAGTAATGACAGTACTCCACAGCGCTCGATATCTCCATGAAAATTGGAGTAATGCAGAAATGGCAACACTCGACAACTCCATGAAAAGTAGAGTAATGACAGTACTCAACAGCGCACGATATATCCATGAAAATGGGAGTAATGCAGAAATGGCAACACTCGACAACTCCACGAAAAGTAGAGTAATGACAGTACTCAACAGCGCTCGATATCTCCATGAAAATGGGAGTAATGCAGAAATGGCAACACTCGACAACTCCATGAAAAGTAGAGTAATGACAGTACTCAACAGTGCTCGACAACTTCATGAAAATGAGAGTAATGCAGATATGACAGTGCTCGACATCTCCATGAAAATGGGAGTAATGCAGAAATGGCAACACTCGACAACTCCATGAACATGAGAGTAATGACAGTACTCAACAGCGCTCGATATCTCCATGAAAATTGGAGTAATGCAGAAATGGCAACACTCGACAACTCCATGAAAAGTAGAGTAATGACAGTATTCAACAGTGCTCGACAACTTCATGAAAAGTAGAGTAATGACGAAATGACAGTGCTCGACATGTCCATGAAAATGGGAGTAATGCAGAAATGGCAACACTCGACATCTCCATGAAAAGTAGAGTAATGACAGTACTCAACAGCGCTCGATATCTCTATGAAAATGGGAGTAATGCAGAAATGGCAACACTCGACAACTCCACGAAAAGTAGAGTAATGACAGTACTCAACAGCGCTCGATATCTCCATGAAAATAGGAGTAATGCAGAAATGGCAACACTCGATAACTCCATGAAAATTAGTGTAATGACAGTACTCAACAGTGCTCGACAACTTCATGAAAATGAAAGTAATGCAGAAATGACAGTGCTCGACATCTCCATGAAAATGGGAGTAATGCAGAAATGGCAACATTCGACAACTCCATGAAAATTAGTGTAATGACAGTACTCAACAGCGCTCGATATCTCCATGAAAATTGGAGTAATGCAGAAATGGCAACACTCGACAACTCCATGAAAAGTAGAGTAATGACAGTACTCAACAGCGCACGATATATCCATGAACATGGGAGTAATGCAGAAATGGCAACACTCGACAACTCCACGAAAAGTAGAGTAATGACAATACTCAACAGCGCTCGATATCTCCATGAAAATGGGAGTAATGCAGAAATGGCAACACTCGACAACTCCATGAAAAATAGAGTAATGACAGTACTCAACAGTGCTCGACAACTTCATGTAATGCAGAAATGGCAACACTCGACAACTCCACGAAAAGTAGAGTAATGACAGTACTCCACAGCGCTCGATATCTCCATGAAAATTGGAGTAATGCAGAAATGGCAACACTCGACAACTCCATGAAAAGTAGAGTAATGACAGTACTCAACAGCGCACGATATATCCATGAAAATGGGAGTAATGCAGAAATGGCAACACTCGACAACTCCACGAAAAGTAGAGTAATGACAGTACTCAACAGCGCTCGATATCTCCATGAAAATGGGAGTAATGCAGAAATGGCAACACTCGACAACTCCATGAAAAGTAGAGTAATGACAGTACTCAACAGTGCTCGACAACTTCATGAAAATGAGTGTAATGCAGAAATGACAGTGCTCGACATCTCCATGAAAATGGGAGTAATGCAGAAATGGCAACACTCGACAACTCCATGAACATGAGAGTAATGACAGTACTCAACAGCGCTCGATATCTCCATGAAAATTGGAGTAATGCAGAAATGGCAACACTCGACAACCCCATGAAAAGTAGAGTAATGACAGTATTCAACAGTGCTCGACAACTTCATGAAAAGTAGAGTAATGACGAAATGACAGTGCTCGACATGTCCATGAAAATGGGAGTAATGCAGAAATGGCAACACTCGACATCTCCATGAAAAGTAGAGTAATGACAGTACTCAACAGCGCTCGATATCTCTATGAAAATGGGAGTAATGCAGAAATGGCAACACTCGACAACTCCACGAAAAGTAGAGTAATGACAGTACTCAACAGCGCTCGATATCTCCATGAAAATAGGAGTAATGCAGAAATGGCAACACTCGATAACTCCATGAAAATTAGTGTAATGACAGTACTCAACAGTGCTCGACAACTTCATGAAAATGAAAGTAATGCAGAAATGACAGTGCTCGACATCTCCATGAAAATGGGAGTAATGCAGAAATGGCAACATTCGACAACTCCATGAAAATTAGAGTAATGACAGTACTCAACTGTGCTCAACAACTTCATGAAAATGAGAGTAATGCAGAAATGACAGTGATCGACATCTCCATGAAAATGGGAGTAATGCAGAAATGGCAACACTCGACAACTCCACGAAAAGTAGAGTAATGACAGTACTCAACAGCGCTCGATATCTGCATGCAAATGGGAGTAATGCAGAAATGGCAACACTCGACAACTCCATGAAAATAAGTGTAATGACAGTACTCAACAGTTCTCGACAACTTCATGAAGAGGAGAGTAATGCAGAAATGGCAACACTCGACAACTCCATGAAAATTAGAGTAATGACAGTACTCAAATACTCAAGAGCGCTCGATATCTCCATGAAAATGAGAGTAATTCAGAAATGACAGTGCTCGACATCTCCATGAAAGTGAGAGAAATGCAGAAATGGCAACAAGCGACAACTCCATGAAAATTAGAGAAATGACAGTACTCAAATACTCAAGAGCGCTCGACATCTCCATGAAAATGAGAGTAATGCAAAAATGACAGTGCTCGACATCTCCATGAAAATGGGAGTAATGCAGAAATGGCAACACTCGACAACATTATGAAAATTAGAGTAATGACAGTACTCAAATACTCAAGAGCGCTCGATATCTCCATGAAAATGAGAGTAATGCAGAAATGACCGTGCTCGACATCTCCATGAAAATGAGAGTAATGCAGAAATGGCAACACGCGACAACTCCATGAAAATTAGAGTAATGACAGTACTCAAATACTCAAGAGCGCTCGACATCTCCTTGAAAATGAGAGTAATGCAGAAATGACAGTGCTCGACATCTCCATGAAAATGGGAGTAATGCAGAAATGGCAACACTCGACAACTCCATGAAAATTAGAGTAATGTCAGTACTCAAATACTCAAGAGCGCTCGATATCCACATGAAAATGAGAGTAATGCAGAAGTGACAGCGCCGATATCTCCATGACAATTGGAGTAATCCAGAAATGACAGCGTTCGACATCTCCATGAAAATGAGAGTAATGCATAAATGACAGCGCTCGACATCTCCATGAAAATGGGAGTAATGCAAAAATGACAGTGTTCGACATCTCCATGAAAATGGGAGTAATTCAAAAAATTCAGCGTTCGACATCTTCGTGAAAATGGAAGTAATGCAGAAATGATAGCGTTCGATATCTCCATGAAAATGGGAGTAATGCAAAAATGACAGTGTTCGACATTTCCATGAAAATAGGAGTAATGCAAAAATGACAGCGCTCGACAACTCCATGAAAATTAGAGTAATGCAGAAATGACAGCGATCGACATCTCCGTGAAAATGAGACTAAGTCAGAAATGACAGTGTTCGGCATCTCCATCAAATGGGAGTAATGCAAAAATTACAGCGTTCGACATCTTCATGAAAATGGGAGTAATGCAAAAACGACAGCATTCGACATCTCCATGAAAACGGGAGTAATGCAGAAATGACAGTGCTCGACATCTCCATGAAAATGGGAGTAATACAAAAACGACAGCATTCGACATCTCCATGAAAACGGGAGTAATGCAGAAATGACAGTGCTCGACATCTCCATGAAAATTGGAGTAATGCAGAAATGGCAGTGTTCGACAACTTCATGAAAATGAGAGTAATGCAGAAATGTCAGTGATCGACATCTCCATGAAAATGGGAGTAATGTAGAAATGGCAACACTCGACAACTCCACGAAAAGTAGAGTAATGACAGTACTCAACAGCGCTGGATATCTCCATGAAAATGGAAGTAATGCAGAAATTACAACACTCGACAACTCCACGAAAAGTAGAGTAATGACAGTATTTAACAGCGCTCGATATCTCCATGCAAATGGGAGTAATGCAGAAATGGCAACACTCGACAACTCCATGAAAATTAGTGTAATGACAGTACTCAACAGTGCTCGACAACTTCATGAAAATGAGAGTAATGCAGAAATGACAGTGCTCGACATTTCAATGAAAATGGGAGTAATGCAGAAATGCCAACACTCGACAACTCCATGAAAATTAGAGTAATGACAGTACTCAAATACGCAAGAGCGCTCGATATCTCCATGAAAATGAGAGTAATGCAGAAATGACAGTGCTCGACATGTCCATGAAAATAAGAGTAATGCAGAAGTGACAGCGCCGATATCTCCATGAAAATTGGAATAATGCAGAAATGACAGCGTTCGACATCTCCTTGAAAACGTGTGTACTTCAAAAATGACAGCGCTCGACAACTCCATGAAAATTAGAGTAATGCAGAAATGACAGCGTTCGACATCTCCATGAAAATGAGAGTAATGTATATATGACAGCGTCGGCATCTCCATGAAATTGGGAGTAATGCAAAAATGACAATGTTCGACATCTCCATGAAAATGGGAGTTATGCAAAAATTACAGCGTTCGACATCTTCATGAAAATGGGAGTAATGCAAAAATTACAGCATTCGATATCTCCATGAAAACGGGAGTAATGCCGAAATGACAGTGCTCGACATCTCCATGAAAATGAGAGTAATGCAGAAGTGACAGAGCCGATATCTCCATGAAAATTGGAGTAATGCAGAAATGTCAGTGATCGACATCTCCATGAACATGGGAGTAATGCAGAAATGGCAACACTCGACAACTCCACGAAAAGTAGAGTAATGACAGTACTCAACAGCGCTCGATATCTCCATGAAAATGTGAGTAATGCAGAAATGGCAACACTCGACAACTCCATGAAAATTAGTGTTATGACAGTACTCAACAGCGCTCGATATCTCCATTAAAATGAGAGTAATGCAGAAATGACAGCGCCAATATCTCCATGAAAATTGGAGTAATGCAGAAATGGCAGTGCTCGACATCTTCATGAAAATGAGAGTAATGCAGGAATGATAGCGCTCAACATTTCCATGAAAATGTGAATACTGCAAAAATGACAGCGCTCAACAACTCCATGAAAATTAGAGTAAAGCAGAAATGGCAGCGTTCGACATCTCCATGGAAATGAGAGTAATGCAGAAATGACAGTGCTCAACAGTACTCGATATCTCCATAAAAATTGGGGTTATGCAGAAATGACAGTGCTTGACATCTCCATGCAAATGAGAGCAATGCAAAAATGACAGTGCTCGACATCTCCATGCAAATGATAGTAATGCAGAAATGACAGCGATCGACATCTCCGTGAAAATGAGACTAAGTCAGAAATGACAGTGTTCGGCATCTCCATCAAATGGGAGTAATGCAAAAATTACAGCGTTCGACATCTTCATGAAAATGGGAGTAATGCAAAAACGACAGCATTCGACATCTCCATGAAAACGGGAGTAATGCAGAAATGACAGTGCTCGACATCTCCATGAAAATGGGAGTAATACAAAAACGACAGCATTCGACATCTCCATGAAAACGGGAGTAATGCAGAAATGACAGTGCTCGACATCTCCATGAAAATTGGAGTAATGCAGAAATGGCAGTGTTCGACAACTTCATGAAAATGAGAGTAATGCAGAAATGTCAGTGATCGACATCTCCATGAAAATGGGAGTAATGTAGAAATGGCAACACTCGACAACTCCACGAAAAGTAGAGTAATGACAGTACTCAACAGCGCTGGATATCTCCATGAAAATGGAAGTAATGCAGAAATTACAACACTCGACAACTCCTCGAAAAGTAGAGTAATGACAGTATTTAACAGCGCTCGATATCTCCATGCAAATGGGAGTAATGCAGAAATGGCAACACTCGACAACTCCATGAAAATTAGTGTAATGACAGTACTCAACAGTGCTCGACAACTTCATGAAAATGAGAGTAATGCAGAAATGACAGTGCTCGACATTTCAATGAAAATGGGAGTAATGCAGAAATGCCAACACTCGACAACTCCATGAAAATTAGAGTAATGACAGTACTCAAATACGCAAGAGCGCTCGATATCTCCATGAAAATGAGAGTAATGCAGAAATGACAGTGCTCGACATGTCCATGAAAATAAGAGTAATGCAGAAGTGACAGCGCCGATATCTCCATGAAAATTGGAATAATGCAGAAATGACAGCGTTCGACATCTCCTTGAAAACGTGTGTACTTCAAAAATGACAGCGCTCGACAACTCCATGAAAATTAGAGTAATGCAGAAATGACAGCGTTCGACATCTCCATGAAAATGAGAGTAATGTATATATGACAGCGTCGGCATCTCCATGAAATTGGGAGTAATGCAAAAATGACAATGTTCGACATCTCCATGAAAATGGGAGTTATGCAAAAATTACAGCGTTCGACATCTTCATGAAAATGGGAGTAATGCAAAAATTACAGCATTCGATATCTCCATGAAAACGGGAGTAATGCCGAAATGACAGTGCTCGACATCTCCATGAAAATGAGAGTAATGCAGAAGTGACAGAGCCGATATCTCCATGAAAATTGGAGCAATGCAGAAATGTCAGTGATCGACATCTCCATGAACATGGGAGTAATGCAGAAATGGCAACACTCGACAACTCCACGAAAAGTAGAGTAATGACAGTACTCAACAGCGCTCGATATCTCCATGAAAATGTGAGTAATGCAGAAATGGCAACACTCGACAACTCCATGAAAATTAGTGTTATGACAGTACTCAACAGCGCTCGATATCTCCATTAAAATGAGAGTAATGCAGAAATGACAGCGCCGATATCTCCATGAAAATTGGAGTAATGCAGAAATGGCAGTGCTCGACATCTTCATGAAAATGAGAGTAATGCAGGAATGATAGCGCTCAACATTTCCATGAAAATGTGAATACTGCAAAAATGACAGCGCTCAACAACTCCATGAAAATTAGAGTAAAGCAGAAATGGCAGCGTTCGACATCTCCATGGAAATGAGAGTAATGCAGAAATGACAGTGCTCAACAGTACTCGATATCTCCATAAAAATTGGGGTTATGCAGAAATGACAGTGCTTGACATCTCCATGCAAATGAGAGCAATGCAAAAATGACAGTGCTCGACATCTCCATGCAAATGATAGTAATGCAGAAATGACAGTGCTCGACATCTCCATTAAAATGGGAGTAATGCAGGAATGACAGCCCTCGACACCTCCATAAAAAATGGGGGTAATGCACAAATGACAGTGCTCGACATCTCCATGAAAATGAGAGTAATGCAGAAATGACAGATTTTAATTTTGAGAGGATTTATTTAAATAGTGTCAGTTTATTTAAATTGTGTCGATTAATTTAAATATAGTGAATTTAATTAAATTGTTGCATATTTAGTAAAACGAAGGTCCATTTATTTTAGAATTCACAAACAATTATTTAAATCAAAACCATTTAGTTAAGTCGTATGGATATATTTAAATCGTGAGGATATAATGTGAATCGTAAGGATATACTTTAAATCGAGAGCATTTATTTAAATAGTGTCGATTTATTTAAATTGTGTCGATTTATTTAAATTGTGTCGATTTATTTAAATCGTGTCATTTTATTTAAATCGTGTCAATTTATTTAAATATGGTGCAGTCCATGTTAAATAGTGAAAACAAATAATTTCGAGCTAAATATTTTATTTTTTTTACAAACGGCGCACCATTGTTTTATTTCATAATTTCAGTCCATTATTTATTTTGTAAAACATCACCAGAACTTTGCAGAGAAAAAAATTATGCAAATGAAGTTTGCTGCAATGTTTTTTACTATGTAAATGAGGTCTGCGGCAAAGTAGGAGCAAACATCGCCAAACGATTACAGCTTAAAGTGTTATGCAAATGAAGTGTGCTGAGAAGTTGCCACACACGTTTACTATGCAAATCTGGTCTGCAATGTTGCGGTGAACATCATTAGAACCTCATTTGCATATTTGTTTGCTGCAACTTTGCCGCATACTTCACTTGCATGGCAAAAGTGTACAGCAACTTTGCCGCAAACTTGTCTGCCGCGGCTTTGCAGCAATGTTTGCCGCAGAGTTGCAGCAAACAGTCGCCAGAAGCCTATATTTTTGGTAAGGGGACCTTTTATGGTCTAAGATCACTGCTTCAATATTTGTAATTGTTTAAAGGTTTTTTTGGGGGGGGAAAATTTGACTTTAAAAAAAAGTGTACGACCCATGGCGAGCTAGCGAAAAAAAAAAGTATCGTCCCATGGTTTGTCGCGACAAAAAAGTAAATGTCCCATGCCATTTTGCACCGGTCCCAACCTCCCAATAAATATTGCCTGGTCCCTAAGGCATTTACAGTATTTGGGATACACCCAAATATGAAGCGAATTAATAATCATAGTCTAGATACTACATTGTCATTGCGGATAGGTCGTACTTTCGTGCTTAAAGAGATTTATGTCTACTTCACATTGGAATATAACTCCCTCCGGAGTCTCCCTAGACATTTCATTTACCCGTAAGGTCGAAATTCCGATACATATTATACATATATGTACACAGTGTTACCTTGTCATTTATAATAAAATATAAAACAAACATTAAAGGAGGAATCTTGTCGTTAAATTCAGTTAAGTTAAATATATTAAAATTTGATTTCTTTATTGACATTAATAATGATATTAAACTTTGAATCTTACCAATTCTCTTATCCCTCTTTTATTATAGATTGTTTCCATCACTTTGTCATTGTTCGGCGCCCCTTGAGGGCGCCGGACATACTGTGGTAGTAGTTTGACCTTAGGCATGGGGAATCAAAAGGACTGATAGTTGAGTATGTTTGGATTGTAATTAAAAATGTTTAAACGGTATTTAAAGCATGCTATAAAACGCACCAGAATAAGATATAAAACACAAGAGATAAAACTGCTTAGCGATTTCTTGAATTTCTGTAAGAAATGATGCACCAATAATTCAAATATTATACAAAATCATTTCATTAAAACGATGTCTCCCTGTATTTTGACTGAAAACGAGGCAAATGCGTAATACGAATTTTAGAAAAATTAACGAAATTTATCGATCGTTATATCTGCGTTTCAAATGTTTTCACATTGTTCTCGTTTTTAAATCGTTTTGATTAATTATTATTGCCAAATTACATTAAATGTTGCTAAGAAATGAGAAAATACGATGATATATCGGAAAGTTTTGGCATTTAAATTTCGTTTACGGGAAATCGCTAATTTTGTAATGCTTCATTTTGACTGTCAAATGCAGACAAATGTATTGAAAACGAAAGTAGATTTATGAGCGCAGACTCGGAATCAAAAATATTCAAAATTATGCGACTTCCAGTCGAAATGGTGTTATGAAAAGGGTGTAATAGATTTGTTTGAACCCATCCCCCTTTACTTTTGAAAATCCCCCCACATTTTTAGAGGAAGGGGGGAAAATCCCCCCTGTTTTTAGATCCTAGATTGGACACTGCATTTTATATTGTTTTCTAAGCTGAACTGGCTTGTGCAAGATCAGCTTTACCATAGGCTGTCATCCATCTGTCTTCTTCTCAGTAACCAACACTGAAATTTTCATGAAACATTATGTTAAGCATCTTAGCATTGACCTTTCAAGTTTGTTCAAATTGGGTGGATCATGTCATTTACTAAGTTATAAAATTAACATGTATAACCTTACCCTTACCAAAAATATAGGCTTCTGGCGACTATTTGCTTATTTGCTGCAACTCTGCGGCAAACATTGCTGCAAAGCTGCGGCGAACAAGTTTGCGGCGATGTTGCGGTACACTTTTATCATGCAAATGAGGTCTGCGGCAAAGTTGCAGCGAACAAATATGCAAATGAGGTTCTGGTGATGTTCCGGCGATGTTCACCGCAACTTTGCCGCAGACCTCATTTGCATGGTAAAAGTGTGCGGCAACTTTGCAGCAAACTTCATTTGCATAATGCTTTTAGCTGTAATCTTCTGGCGATGTTCGCTGCAACTTTGCAGCAAACTTCATTTGCATAAAATGTTTCTCTGCACTGTTCTGGCGATGCTTGTGGTGATGTTCGCTGCAAAGTTGCGGCAATGTTCGCCAACACATCGCGGCAAAGTTCTTCAAAATAAATAAGGACTGAAATTATGAAATGGAACAATAGTGCGCTGTTTTAAAAAAACATATTTAGATCAAAAACATGATTTTTTTTCACTATTTAACATGGACTGCACCAAATTTAAATAAATGGAAACGATTTAAATAAATCTACACTAAATAAATTCTCTCGATTTAAAGTATATCCTTACGGTTTGTTATGGGGGGTTGCGGGTGTCCGACCAAAGTTGACATTTCAAAATGTCTGGTAAGGGTCCCATGCCTAGTTAGGAAATTCCTCACGGGTGTATGTCTCACGCCCAGTGTTTTACATGTGCTCATGGCGATGTCGACCGCTGTCATTTCTACTTTACTCCCATTTTCATGGAGATGTCGGCCGCTGTCATTTCTGCATTACTCCCATTTTCATGGAGATGTTGACCGCTGTCATTTCTGCATTACTCCCATTTTATGGAGATGTCGACCTCTGTCATTCATGCATTACTCTCATTTTATGGAGATGTCGACCGCTGTCATTTCTGCATTACTCCCATTATCATGGCGATGTTGACTGCTGTCATTTCTGCATTACTCCTATTTTCATGGAGATGTCGACCGCTGTCAATTCTGCATTACACTCACTTTCATTGAGATGTCGACCGCTGTCATTTCTGTATTACTCCCATTTTATGGAGATGTCGACCGCTGTCATTTCTGCATTACACCGATTGTCGTGGAGATGTCGGCCGCTGTCATTTCTGCATTACTCCCATTTTATGGAGATGTCGACCGCTGTCATTTCTGCATTACTCTCATTTTCATGGAGATGTCGAGCGCTGCCATTTCTGCATTACTCTCATTTTCATGGAGACGTCGAGCACTGTCATTTCTGCATGACTCCCATTTTTATGGAGATGTCGAGCGCTGTCATTGCGCATTACTCTCACTTTTACAGAGATGTCGACCGTTGTTATTCCTGCAATACAGTCATTTCATAGAGATGTTGAGCTCTGTCATTTCTACATTACTCTCATTTTTATGGAGATGTCGAGCGCTGACATTTCTGCATTATTCCCATTATCATGGAGATGTCGAGCGGTCATTTCTGCATTACTACCATTATCATGGAGATGTCGAGCGGTGTCATTTTCATGGAGATGTCGAGAGCTGTCATTTCTGCATTACTCTCATTTTCACGGAGATGTCGAGTGCTGTCATTTCTGCATTACTCCCATTATCATGGAGATGTCAAGCGCTGTCATTTCTGCATCACTCCCATTTTTATGGAGATGTCAAGCGCTGTCATTGCGCATTACTCTCACTTTTACAGAGATTTCGAGTGCTGTTATTCCTGCATTATCTCCTTTTCATAGAGATGTCGACCGCAGTCATTTCTGCATTTCTCTCATGTTTATGGAGATGTCGAGCGCGGTCATTTCTGCATTACTCCCATTTTCATGGAAATGTCGAACATCATCCTAACTGTAGCAGTCCAATAGGCACTTGGTGCCTGGATATCTTAGAATCAGCACCAGACCCTCAGGACAGACCGACAAACATAAATATAAACATTTACCAATTTTCTTTTTAAAATTTCAATAATCTCAGTTAAATTTTTACCTGTCCATGTGCTTGAATACCCATTTTATTAAATTGTTTTCTTCCTGTGCCAATTTTTTTTATAAAACTGTATATTTTTGTGTGTTTTTTTTGAGTTTTTTTTACGGGTATAAATAAAAATATCATGATCATATTCACAAGTGCTATTAAATAGCAGATTCATTTCAAATTACAACTGAAAAAGTCGGCATTACCACTGTTAGTAGCGCACTGGGCTTTGAATCCAGAGGTCAGTTGGATCCTAAGACAGTACCATGTTGTCTTTAAACATGACACTATTTCTATAGCGTACACCCTTTATAATGATTGACATGCAACATTGTATCTTATTGTCCCTCGTCTCAAGCCACTAATTCAAATGAGTAGATTATCAGTTACCTGTATAGATGGTTCATGTGATACAGTACTAGGTTTAATAACAAAACAAAAACAATTAGTCTAAAACTGATCGTTTGTTGGCCCTTCATGGCATAAAAACGACGTTAAAAATTCAAACAGATATGTGAAGTGCATTGTCCATTAATTCTTGGCTTACTTAGCTTTCTCTCCAAATGTTTCAACAACGACTTTGTAATCACTCGGCATTCATCACCTTATCTTTCCATAAACTATTTATTTAAACCTAATGCAGTCAATTCATTTAACACATTTTAAGGAAAGTCCTGCAACGAAACCGTTTGGAAAATTGTCTGAATGACCTAGTTAATTCAAAATACATTTAACCAAGTCAACATAGCAACGTTTGTTAATATTATGTCCATGACCACTAAATATACCAAGGTTTAGTACTGATGATAAGATAGTTAAAATAACTGATAAACACGTGTACTGTTATTTAATAACGTATGTTTTAATTCTTCAAAATTTTGGCGCCGAATTGATGCTTTGCATCAAGTTTTTCTTGTTGTCTATTTAATAGTAGATATAAAAGACTTACATTGAAATAACTTCAGTCACCTTTAAGGAGGCTTGTGCATAATTGCATTTAAGGAGGCTCGTGTATATAATATTTATTTGTCACATATATGACTGGTGTCAGATCGGGTATAATACACATTTATCCGTGTCTTACTCTCCCTTTGATGTGGGAAGAGATGTTTGTTTTATTCGACACCAGTGTCCGTGAATGTGCGACACGCGCTCGTTTTTTCACAACACTTGTCACCTGGTGCAGCACTGTACTTGTCACATGGTGCAGCACTGTACTTGTCACATGGTTCAGCACTGTACTTGTCACATGGTTCAGCACGGTACTTGTCTCCCATTGCTATGACTGATGAAGATCGGTATCATAAAGATGTAAAAATGTAAACACTCATTGAATGCAATGACAACTATTTAAACATTTAAATATTATACAATTGTTTTATCCAGTGTAGATGCTTCTTTAAATCGGTACTGACCAGTGCTTTAATATTTGTCTTTTTTTCTAACGTTTTATGGCGATTTTTACTTTGAGATGTCCTTTATTCAATAAAACATATACAGTGCAGCACTGTACTTGTTTCCCGGTACAACACTGGGTACATCACTGTACTGGTCACCCTGTACAGCACTGGGTACATCTCTGTACTTGACACCCGGTGCAGCACTGTACTGGTCACCCGGTACAGCACTGGGTACAGCACTGTACTTGTCACGGTACTTGACACCTGGTACAACACAGTACTTGTCACCTGATACAGCACTGTTTTTGTCACCCGGTGCAACACTGTACTTATCACCTGGTGTAGCACGGTACTTGTCACCCAGTGATGTGACTGATCAAGATCGTTGACGTCTCCTTCGTCCAACCAATCAAAAACATAATAACGTTAACGATAGAGTAATAATAATAATACTAATATGAATAATAAACAAGAAATATCACTGTAAGTGATAAATGCCCCCGAAGTGTCCTTAGACCTCTAAGTATGACCTTGACCTTGGAGCCATGGACCTGGATTTCGTGCACGACCAGTCGTTTGGTTGTGGTGAGCACTTGTGTCAAGTTATTTGAAAATCCGTCCAGGCATGCACAAGTTATTGACCGGACACGATTTGACCTTTGACTTCTAATTGTGACCTTGACCTTGGGGTTACAGACCTGGACTTTGTGCGCGACACATCGTCTTGTTGTGGTGAGCACTTGTGCCAAGTTTTTATTTGAAAATCCGTCCATGAATGTCAGAGTTATTGACCGGACACAATTTGACTTTTGACCTCCAATTGTGACCTTGACCTTGAAGACCTGGGTTTTGCGCGCGACACAGAGTCTTGTTATGGTGATCACTTGTGCCAAGTTATTTAAAAATACCTGCTGGGGTTGTGACGTTACGGTCCGGACACGAAATTGCGTACCTGTTTTTGACCTATGAATTGCAAGTGTGACCTTGACCTTTAAGGTATGGACCTGGGTTTTGCGCGCGATAGATCGTCTTGTTATGGTGATCACTTTTGCCAAGTAATTTAAAAATCCCTGCAGGGGTTGTAACGTTACGGTCCGGACACGAAAATGCGTACCTGTTTTTGACCTATGAACTGCAAGTGTGACCTTGACCTTTGAGGTACTGATCTGGGTATTGCGCGCGACACATCGTCTTGTTATGGTGATCACTTGTGCCAAGTTATTTAAATTCCTGTATGGGTTATGACGTTACGGTCCGGACACGAAATTGCGTACCTGTTTTTGACCTATGAACTGCAAGTGTGACCTTTACCTTTGAGGTACGGACTTGGGTATTGCGCGCGACACATTGTCTTGTTATGCTGATTACTTGTGCCAAGTTAATTAAAAATCCATGCAAGGGTGTTGAAGGTACAGTCCGGACATGAACTGCGGAATGACGGACGGAATCCGGACAGACGGACGGTGCGATTACTATATGCCCCCGAAACTTTTCGGGGGGCATAAAAATCGGCTACGGTCCATATGTTTTGAAAACAAAAGAAAAACCTAAAGATTCCTGAGTTCACAACGTAAAGAGTCCTTTTTACTGGTAAACATCAGTATTATTATAGAGCTATATGCAGTACACTTCCACGTAAACTGCAATGTAGTTTTAATATTATGATATATTTAATCTTTAGTTAAAATGTAAAATCTCATTAAATGCAATGACAAATAATTAAATAAAACTCCAGTGCAGATTGCTCTTAGGTACTGACCACTGCTTAAATATTTGTCATTTTTCTAACCCTTTATGGCGATTATTACTTTGAGATGTATTTTATTCAATAGAAAATTATTTACAAATTTCAATTTATTAGTCTTCCAATTTGTCTAAGCGCTGTTGATAATATAAGTAATTATTTTGTACAGTGTTGTAAACGATTTTTGTACCTTAGCACCGATCCAGGCGTCGCTATATCCGGTGTTTGATTGGGTGATTAAAAACGTTACATTACGAGAATCGACACAAACTTAATCTAATGGATAGCTGAAAAGTCGTTAGCACACGTTATCCTTTCTGCTAAAATCATAAGAACAATTGTACTTAACAATGAGTGTATGTCAATATGGAAAACCGCGAACAATACAATTGTGTTTAGTTATTGTTTGTTTACTTTTCGTCGTAATACACTGGTGGTCAGACAGTATTTGGCGAGACGCCGCGACAGTAACGGTAAGACATTTTTCTTTTACAATAAACTGAGGGAAACAAAAACTTTACTATTTTTAGGGTCAGTATATATTTATTTTTGTTTGTTTAAATAAGTTATTGGTAATTTACCAGTGATTAGAATTCGCCACCGATACCAGGGGCGGATCCATGAGAAGGCGCACAGGACGCCCCCTCCCCCGCCCCCTCCTAAAACCTGAAAAGTTATTGAAATTCATACGTAAAAGCGATTTTGATTTTTGTGTTTTGTGTTTTCAAACTTTATTATATTGTCTATTAAAAATTAAAACAGCAGTGTACTGAAATGAAACCATTGTGTTTTTGTTAAATACACATAACGTATATAATTATCAAAGAGTTGCGTTTCTTTCTTCTTTAGTAAACATGTATGAAATAATTGAATTGAATGGAATTGAGGTTTTACGGCGCACCAACACAACAAAGGTTATTTTGCGCCAAACAGGGATGAACATGCCAGGCTAATCCTCCATTTACATCAAGATAAAATATGGAGAATGGGCCTAGAACCTTTTAACCTGCAGAAATGCAGAGTTGCTGCAAATTCTATTGTAGACATTCCATTTACGATGGAGCCACGTTTCCACATTTGCATTTGCGGTGTCATGAAGAAAACCTTGAATGAGCATAATAAAAAAATGACAAAATGAACATGAAGAGGGCTCCACTTTAGAGCCATATACTAATTGATTCACGAGAGATGGGCTTTGATGTCTTCCAAAATAAAAATCAGTATTTAAAGGACGTTAATCAGGCTTTACTTAGGGATCTGTTAAATTAAAGAGTTCAGAATCTGGACCACTCTCTCAATTCGAGCCATTTTTTTCGCACGCCTGAAAAACTGCAAATCATCCGCCTTAAACTATTGGTATTGCCAAAGCAATACAGGCGGTGCGATTCCCGGACATAAAGACGTGACAAACACTTTAAAAGGATTCGGAAGGAATTGACAAACTTGTATAAATCTACTTTTTCAACATTATGATAAGAATACATGACAGCTGATACCAAAGAACATATGTTACGTGTTATATTTAGATTGTGAAAACGCTCTAGGTAATACTCATTGAACAAAACAATACAGAATAAATGTATTGACTTATTATCATGCCATGTGTTTACTTGCTTGATAGTGGTGAGGGGGTGTTTTTTCAAATCTTTCCAAGCTTTTATTATAATTACGACAAAGGTAACTTCATAAAATACTTTTAAAAAAAACGCAAATGGATGGAGTAAGGCGCATGATGTTTCATGTGTAAGTCAGATCTGGCTGTTTTTCAAACTGATGCAAGCTTTTATTGCCATTTAAAGTCCCTATAATATGTTCTTATATATATTTACTTGTTTAATTACCTGTTGACGGGCATTTGTTGATTTACAGTTATGGTTTATATTACTACCATATCGTCACTTATTTGTAAATAGTTTTATCTTTATACATTTACATTAATTTTCAATTACTACTTCATTTCTTCATCTTTCATCAGTTTTTGCGCACAGTATGACCTATTTATGTGTTGACGTGCCGTAAAACATCATTCTTCATTCATTCATTAATTCTATCTATCCCGCCATCAGCAGGTAAATTTCACAACAAATGTAAACCGTTTCTAAACCTACAGATGACTAGGTGTATATAACTTACGTATTTTTAGAATCCAAACTCTATAGACAGAATATAAATGGTTTTAACCAGCCAGGACAAATCTCAAAACTGGGGCGGCAAATTAAGTGTTACCAAATCATAATTCATTTTACGCATATTCAATCAAGGGCAGTTTAAGAACACTTGCATAAATTTTAACTTTTGATCGGCACCTAAACATTATGATATGATCTGAACACCTGGATAGAGTTTTGATAAACGTTTTTTGTAGTGTAATTTTGGGGTTACTTGACGGATTTTTTTTTTTAATAAGAACAAGTTGGGTAAATATCCAATGCAAATGAAGGAGACAGAGTGAAAACAAAGCAAAGTTTAGTATTTAAAAAAAATAAATGCGAAAAATCTGCTGTTTCTAGTCAGACATGGCTATTTGTTTGATTTTTCATTTTTTCATCTTATTCTACCATATGTTTAAATACAGTACTGGTGCAATGTAATCAACAGTTAAATGTAACATATTCTTTTGTTTTATCTACAAAACGGATTTTGTAAAGAGTTTATCAAACAGGTTTATCAAAGGAAATACATAATGCATATAGTTCTGATATGCTGGCGTGGGAATTACAAGTACCTCTGTATTTTAGTATGGTAATAAATTACGATACTAGTTCATCTTATAACACGTCATCATTAACCCGTAACCCCCTACATATATACTGGACTGGTTTTACTTTGAATTAAGACCATTCCATTTATGTGACAAATGGGTGACTACGGAAAATGACTGATTAGTAGCCGCACATTGTAAAACCCTGAATATATCGCAGGCTGATCTGGGTTTACAATGGACGCAAATACTATTATAGTCGTGCTTATCGGATTAAGGGTTAAAGTTTACTCGAGTTGTACTTTTGCATAAGTCGCCAAGACTTGAAACTTTGTTGTGTTTGTGATGTCTTGATTTGGCCTTTTATTCATCTTTAAAATTGCTCTGTGTTTCTGTGTGTGTTTGCGGTTGGCTGTCGTCCTTGAATGCTACTTTTCCTATTCGATTTTTATATCTATATTTCCATTTAGCCAATGCTTGTTTCTTCTTATAATCACGCCGTATTACCTTTTCAATTCTGAATATTTCTTGCTTTACAATTCATAGAAGCTTCCGTCAATGTTTTGATTGTTTAAATCGTTTATTTTGTATATCACAGGATTTGTGTTTTGAAATTTATCAACAATAAAACTTTCTTCAGTCCAGTTTGGAGTATAACCTTTCTTAAACGTTCTTTTATATTTGCTGATCCGAACCTGATCTCCTATTTTAAACTTTGGCTTAATTTGTTCGCTTTTCATTTTTCCATACAAGTTGAAATACACGTCTCCTTTATTCGTCTCATCACTTGCTTCAGTCATTTTAATGCTATAATGTTTTGTGTTATTATATTTGTCAACCGTTTTTTGTTTCTGCAAACCGTTAACAAAATTTTGTTAAAACATTTTTTTCTGCAAATCGTTAACAAAATTTTGTTCAGAGAATTTTTTCTACAAATCGTTAACAAAATTTTGTTTTTTGTAACACGTCTAGATATTTATTTCCATTGTTTGCAGTACAATATTTCGATATTTTTTCTTTTAATGTTCTATTAAACCGTTCAATTACTACAGCTTTTCCAAATATTAAACGTGAGATACATTTTAAAATTATTATCATCAAGAAATTGCTTAACTCTCCTAGTACTAATTCATATACTCCAATGGAATCTACTGAAGAAAATGTTGTTTCGACGCATATCACTCAGTGCAAGATTTTCAAGGCTGGAATAGTCGAAGAGCAAAACAGACTTCCAACGATGTACTGGATTCCTAAATTACACAAACAACTATATAAAAACAAGTATAACGTTGAACAGGAAATGCAGCTTTCACAGAACACAGTAAACTCCAAAATACGCAAAACGACAAACATGAATGGCTATGTTAATAAGGAATAAAGGCATATGACGTCACAAACACAAAAAGGCGGTTGACAATAGCGCTACCGGCTTGGAACGGCCAGTGGCAAACAAAGGCTGCTGGGGGGTTTAAACCAGGTTCTAGGGTTCACCAAACCTCACACTTACCCTACTGTCATCCCAATAAAACGGGATAGTGTAAATAAAGAAATCCCCGACATGAACTATTCTCTAACCAACAAGGCAGCATTAATAGGCAATATAAGTAAAACACAAAGATGCTCGTGTATATATAAATAAATAAATAAAACAAATAGCCTAGAAAGTTACAAAGAAGGTACTCAATGATTGAAACCAGAGAAACAAGATAACAAACCATTGGGGGCACTTAATTGTAAACATGATTAGTGTCACGTTCTATTTTTGGATAAATGAGCCAAAGTAGGGATTTCGAAATATATGCTTCAAATGTTCCTTTTAGTATTCGCTTACCATTTGCTATTTTTGATTGAATATGTGAATCGAGATTACTTAGATTAAACAGACTAAACGTTCCTATATCACAGGGTGCCAAACATGTAGCTCTTTCCTTGAAATTGGCAAGGAAAGGGCATTTAATGTAATGATGAACAGTGCTGATGAGTTTCAAGAATTATCTGTCCGATAAATGTGTCTCTGAATACGTTGCAAATAAAAAAGGATACTTGAAAATAATAGCTTAAAACCAAGGAAGTTACCCCACCAACAGATGAGCGTTTACTTCATATATTACGTGTGCATATCAGTTACTGATTTGGAGAGGATATACTAAATATGCCAGACCTAACAGAGTGCGGCTACGAGATTGATAAAGACACATGTCTTTTTACACGTCATGATATGAATCAGCTGTTGAACGACCAGAATAACTGAGTAAAAAAGAGTATGATAATGGACCTTTGGAAACGGCCGAGCACGACACATACGAAATATTGCAGTCTCGGTTTGATTGAGACTGTTCATGAGCGGTAGTGAAATATGCTAGCTACCGCTCACGCCTTCTAGCCCCGGGTTGAGCAGAACTCAATATTCATAAAATCAATAGTACACAATTTTAACCATCCCGAAGATGGCATGCATACGGCGGTGGACATGGAGTTATATGCTTCCCCATGTCGTACGGCGTATGGTCCCAGTATCTAATAAAATTAAATGCCCCGAAGAGCGAAATAAACATAATGGAATTTAGTTGGGAGCAGCGGTTATGAATCCTGCGTATCACAAGTAACAGCCAAAAGACTAAATTAAAAAGCAGACAACATATCCTATAAGTGGTTAAACAATACCCAGGGCCTTTTATCGGCCGGAGTAGTGGAACCACCGAATCAAAAATTAAGTAAGAAAACAAAAGAAATTGAAAATGTACCACCGATAACTAAATATAAGTATCGGGCTCAGCGATCTCCAAAGATCGAATGAATAACAGTACTGATTGCAAGCGCGGGGATACGTTTTACTGCTGGTCTGCGTCTATCACGATCAATGTAATTATGACTTTGTTAGCTGATCAAATGAACAGTCGTGTGCATAATTATGCATGTATGTGCATGTTATTATGCATTGTATTGTGATTATATCACAACGAGATGTTACACATTATCATGCTAAATTTTAAAACATAGATGTTATCTTAAGGACATATTTCCAGCCTGTTGTATTTGCAGGAGAGAGAATTTGTATAGGTAACTGTAAATCACTGTTAGACTTACAATTACATGAGAATATGGTGTTATGTGACAACGCACTATGCCATATGACTGCAGTATGCCATTTATATGGCTCACTGAAGCAGCTGATGGCATACTGCGTAGTAATACTGCTGCAATACAGTATGCATTTAATATCAGTTATCAGATAAACAAATACATTAAGCAATCATTTAGCCGGGTTTTCAAAAACCGGATTATAGATTGCGAAAACCGGGCGGGTGGCGGGCGGGCATCAACAATTTGCTTTTGTTATATCTCAGCTTTGCCATGTCCGATCTACATCAAATGTTAACAGCAACACATTTGTGTCTCGCACACCTTCACTTTGTGTCAATCATGTATACCATGTTTGAAAATGGTTGAAGTAGTTCGCTCCAAAACTACATACTAAATACATCGTATCAAGTTTCAAGTCAAGATCTTTAGAAATGTAGATGTAGTTCGCTCAAAGCTGCAATAGATATACCTACCAACATACCGCCCGCCATGGTGACTCCAGTATACCCCATCTCAAACTTCTTGTGAGGGGTATAAAAGCAAGTGTCTACGTTTTTTCCTAGGAGCGGTCAGATTACCCGAATTCACGAATTACATTTCTAGATTTTAGTCTTGTTTAATTGTAATTTTGAAATTTCTATGAACGTATATTTAATCTGATTTCACTACCTAGATTAATTAACTTCATCCCAATCTTCACCAAACTGACGCAGAATATGTATATTGCAAAAAAAAAACTGTTTTATTTAGCAACTTGTTCACGTCCAATCGATTTGTACTTAAAATGGTTTAAATTATTTAAGATATTATAATGTATAACCGGACTCGAAGACCTCATGTAGGATCGCAGTATGATATGAGGGAAAATACTCCTCCGAATAAGGAAACAACGTCACATGGCATAGTGTGTATCTAACTAAACAAACGACATTTACGAACAAAATAAATCTGTATAATTCAAACAAAACAATTATATTAGCGAGAAAGTAATTTTTTCCATTCTACTATTGCAAGTTCTGCAATTTTTTAACATAGTTTTAAATAAGTTTTCAGATTTCTACCTAGAAAAGACATTTCGTAGATTTTGGCTGTTTGATGTTTTCTTACACGAAATAATGATCCAATGTTCATTTTTATGCATATAGTTTTATAGTACATTACACCAGCAGGTAGTGAGGTAGATTATTTGTTTCCCTGACCATGCTGCGTGGTACATTACACTAGGAAAATGTAGGGCAGATTATTTTGTTCTCCTGTCGATGCTGCGTGATACATTGATACATTACACTAGCATAAAGTAGGGTAGATTATTTTGTTCCCCTGTCCATGCTGCGTGGTACATTACACTAGCAGGTAGTGGGGTAGATTATTTCGTTCCCCTGTCCATGCTGCGTGGTACATTACACAAGCAGGTAGTGGGTAGATTATTTTGTTCCCCTGTTCATGCTGCTTGGTACATTACACTAGCAAAAAGTAGGGTAATCTATTTTGTTCCCCTGTCCATGCTGCGTGGTACATTACCCTAGCAGAAAGTAGGGTAGATTATTTTGTTCCCCCGTCCATGCTGCGTGGTACATTACACCAGCATAAAGTAGGGTAAACTATTTTGTTCCCCTGTCCATGCTGCGTGGTACATTACACTAGCAGAAAATAGGGTAGATTATTTTGTTCCCCTGTCCATGCTGCGTGGTACATTACACTAGCAGAAAGTAGGGTAAACTATTTTGTTCCCCTGTCCATGCTGCGTGGTACATTACACTAGAAGAAAGTAGGGTAGATTATTTTGTTCCCCTGTCCATGATGCGTGGTACTTTACACTAGCAGGTAGTGGGGTAGATTATTTTGTTCCCCTGTCCATGTTGCGTGGTACATTACACTAGCAGAAAGTAGGGTAGATTATTTTGTTCCCCAGTCCATGCTGCGTGGTACTTTAAACTAGCAGGTAGTGGGGTAGATTATTGTGTTTCCCTGTCCATGCTGCGTGGTACATTACACTAGTTGAAAGCAGGGTAGATTATTTTGTTCCCCTGTCCATGCTGCATGGTACATTACACTAGCAGAAAGCAGGGTAGATTATTTTGTTCCCCTGTCCATGCTGCGTGGTACATTACACTAGCAGAAAGTATGGTAGATTGTTTTGTTCCCCTGTGCATGCTACGAGGTTCATTAAACTAGCAGAAAGTAGGGTAGACTATTTTGTTCTCCGGACAATTCTACGTGTTACATCGCACAAATAGGTCGTGGGCAGTTCTTTTGCTATGTAATCATGGTAACAGTCTGTTCGTAGTATATATAGAGGTAGTGGTGTTTTGCATGCAGTTATTTAGCTATACTGTAGTGTTTCATAGTATATAGAAGTCGCTGTGTTTTGCATACAGTTCTATAGAGGAAGCGATGTTTTGCATGACGTTATATAGGATCATATGCTTGGCGTTATGTAGGATCACGGTGTTCTGCATGCACATCTATTGCAACCATATTGTCATCTGGATTTAATAACAACTGTCTTTATTTCAGACACCTGTCGATGAACTGGTGGACCATTCAGTCATGGTAAGACCAACTCGTTTTTATCACATACAACTATTATCCAAAATGAGGGCCGAATTCCTGCTAATAAAATATCTCAGTTACTCACTGTTAGTATTCAACAGTAATATAACCATGACTTAAATATTATAATTTTGCACTAGTGTATTAAATATGAAAATGAGTACAAAAAGGCCATACAGAGTAACACTTTAAATCCCAACAAAAATAATATAAATGGTAATCTCTGTGTTAACTTATCGTTTGGCATGTCATGCAAGTAAAACATACATGCCCGACATGCCACACGATATGTTCAGAAAAATACATTGTATTTGCCTGACATGCCATACGATCAGGTCAGACAGAGATTTCAATTTCCTGACCTGACGCACAATCAGTCCAGACAGAGCTTTTATTTGCCTGACATGTCATACGATAAGTTCAGAAATACTTTTTATTTGACTGACATGTCATACGACCAGTTCAGATTGAGCTTTTATTGGCCGACATGCCATACGATAAGTTCAGACAGACCTTTTATTTGCCTGACATGCAATAAGATAAGTTAAGACAGAGATTTTATTTGCCCGACATGCCATACGATAAGTTCAAAAAGAGATTTATTTGCCAGACATGCCTGACCATAAGTTCAGAAAGAGCTTTTATTTGCCCGACATGCCATACGATAAGTTCAGACAGAGTGTGTTATAGTCAGGGCTTTATAAACGTCACAACACACACTTTCCTATCACCAATTTAATTGTATGTACTAATTCGAAATAAATCAACAGTAGATAGAACGTATCTCTTATCAAAGTACAGTCCTATTTAAATTTGTCCTAATTCTAACAGTTAAAATATAACAGAATTCAGATTGCCAAAACATGAGCCTAGCGGACTGGAGATGCAAGCTTAAACGTGCATAAAACATAGACATGACTTCAACTCAAGACTTGCTCATAGACTACCTCGGAACACGGAGCGGGCCCATTTTATACATGATCTCTCGCGGCAACAATCGTGAGAATCTGTCCAAACCGCCACATGGTTCCTGAGTTATTGCCGCTAATGTTGCCAACATTCAATCTCTTGTGACACCAGAATGTGGTTCATCTTTTGATCAGACACAAATTATACTCATATATAGCAGCCATATGGCTTATACATGACAACAGAGTCAGCGCTACCGGTCTTTTTAATGAGCTTGTTGGACATATAATATAGAATGATGAAATACCGACAACGACTTAAGTGTATATTCTCAGTAAACAGCACATCAGATATTAATTATACGGCTGTATTTATGTAACTGACCAACTTAAATGCACGCACATGTCGCACAGCTGCCTTAAGCCAAGTACTGATGCCGCTACCACCATTTCGGCCAACAATATGCTTAACCAATATAATGAAACACGAAGTCTATGTTCTGTAATTTGATAGGATGCGAGATACTATCAGATATTTCAATGTATGATCAAAAACCAATAAAACCAATACGACTTTAACACATTCGCCTCTGTCTACAGAAAACAATTAATGTTTCTATTAATTGTTTTCAAAATATAACAAGTTAAAGTCGTTTATCAAGTTGAACATCTAATGCTATGTCAAAACGTCCCAACAGGTATAGTCAAATTTTAAAATCAAAGTACTTTAACAAAGTATGATCATTAAAGTCAACAGTGTATACCAGCCACTGGTATAGTTAATGTCCGTAATGCCATCACTTAATATTTAATTTAACACAAACAAACGTAACGTTTGGACAATCGTACTGGTCGTCTGCATGGTATCGCCATATCCACGATTAATAACCTAGCAACCTCACATAGCTGTCATATACGGCATTCTGTAGTTATGACAATCACATTTAGAGTAGGTGTATATAGATATATATATATGATTATATGGTATTCGCAAGCCCGTCTGTCTATATTTGTACAGGTAAATGTCGATAAATGTAGCTGTCAGTACGTTTCACGGCGATAGCTTTAAGGGTAATACCGTGGACTTGAACTAAATAATTATATTGAACTTTTCACCATATGAATATTTTTAGAATATTCCATGGACTTCATATCAATTAAAAAAAGTAATTTCTTCACCACCTGAACATCTTGAGGATGCAGAGGCGGACTTAATGAATGTTTTCTGTACTTCAAGCTACAATATTTTACCTTAACGTTCATGAGCACGTGTCCACGACAGTTATACCGGCACTGCCTTTTTCGACCATTGACCCTCGATTTCGCTCACCTTCATTAAAAGCGCCGACGCTTCAAGGTTCTCTGCGTCGTCCTGCCTAACTCGGCTGGCATCATTTGTGGATTGCGCTCTCTCAACCTGGCTCCTGGGCGTGGCATTACATTTTATAGATCGATCTCGAGTTGAAAAATGTGTAAAACCCACCCCAGTGTATTTTCTAGCAATAACTATTATAATTAATATAGACAAAACCACCCCGCTTGCAATAAGCATAATATAACCCAAAGTGGAAACGTTTTGATCACTGGCATCGCTTCTAATGATTGAATTTCTGCAAGGCGCTGTTTCAAAGTGGCTAAAGGGAACTCATTCATATGACCTAAGCTCTTTGGAATAATTAGGGTACCTTCAAATTCATTAGTTAGGTTTGAAATTTGAACAGTCATTTTTGTAAAGTTTAAGTACTTAAGAAAATTAATGGTCGGTACAACGGTATACTTTGAGCGATTTTCAAACAGCTCCACCAAAGTCATCATTCCTGAAACTGCTGAGCTTGACGAATTTACACTTATGGTATATGCAGACTAGTATCATAATACATCCCAAAAATATCGTATGCTCAATTAAGCTGACCAATTGTTCTGATGAAATATGCGGTTTCGGCCACACAAATTGCTTTCGACATTTTGACAGATGTCACGTATAGCTCACAATAATTAATTCGCTCACCCTTTCCTTATGACTAACTAAATTAAATACAGACACTGGATTGATATAGGTTAAGATATACCGCGTCTCAAATGTCATGACTATTTATCAATATGGCCTATTTATTTAGTCAATCAATTTATTTTTCCGTTTTCTTGTCCGGTCATGTCAATTCGCTTAAGATAGTTGTCAAAATCAATATATTATTAATCATGAATCCTTAAAGCTGGAGATGCCATTATTGCAACGAAAACTAGAAATTGTTATTGTCCATGGGACAAAAACGTATGCCCCCCCCCCCCCCCCCCACCACTCGCGCGAACAGACATAATTGACGACTCTAGGTCCAACCGTTCTTTTTTGATCTGAGATCGTTTTGATATTCGATATCCCTGTGACTGTATGTACTATCTGCATCATTAATATCTACTGGTCATGACCAACCATCCTTCCAAGTTTGTGGACCCTAGGTCCAACCATTATCTAGTTATTGATCGGACATTGTTTTGTTATTGATCGGGGATCGTTTTGATAGTCAAGGTCACCGCGACCTTTACATTTGACCTAGTGACCCCAAAATCAATAGGGGTCATCTATTGGTCATGACCAACCATCCTTCCAGGTTTGCGGACCTTAGGTCCAACCATTGTGAAGTTATTGATCGGACATCGTTTTGATAGTCAATGTCACCGCGACCTTGACCTTTGATCAAGTGACCCCAAAATCAAGAGGGGTTATCTACTGGTCATGACCAACCATCCTTCCAAGTTTGAGGACCTTAGGTCCAACCATTGTGTAGTTATTGATCGGACATCGTTTTGATAGTCAATGTCACCGCGACCTTGGCCTTTAACCTAGTGACCCCAAAATCAATAGTGTCATCTACTGGTCATGACCAACCATCCCTCCAAGTTTGAGGACCCTAGGTCCAACCATTGTGTAGTTATTGATCGTACATAGTTTTGATAGTTAATGTCACCGCGACCTTGACCTTTGACCTAGTGACACCAAAATCAATAGGGGCCATCTACTGGTCATGACCAACCATCCATCCAAGTTTGAAAACCCTAGGTCCGACCATTGTGTAGTTATTGATCGGACATCGTTTTGATAGTCAGTGTAATCGCGACCTTGACCTTTGACCTAGTGACCCCAAGATCTAGAGGGATCATCTACTTGTCATGACCAACCATTCTTCCAAGTTTGAGGACCCTAGATCCAACCATTGTGTAGTTATTGATCGGAAATTGTTTTGATAGTCAATGTCACCGCGACCTTGACTTTTGGCCTAGTGACCCCAAAATCTACAGGCGTCATCTACTTGTCATGACCAACCTTCCTTCCAAGGTTGAGGACCCTAGGTCTAACCATTGTGTAGTTATTGATCGGACATCGTTTTGATATTCAATGTCACCGCGACCTTGACCTTTGACCTGGTGACCCAAAAATCTATAGGGTCAGCTACTTGTCATGACCAACCATCCTTCCAAGTTTGAGGACCCTAGGTTCAACCATTGTGTAGTTATTGATCGGACATCGTTTGTGACACAGACATACAGACAGACCTACAGACAGACAGACAGACAGACAGAAAGCACAAATTCAACATGGCTCCCCTACCACACCTACCACACTTTGTGTGGGGGAGCCATAATAACTCAGCTTGAATTTGCGAAATTGTCTATCATCGAGACAGTTTTAAGAATGTTCCTTAATTGCTCCCCGATCTACATGCTATTGCGGTAGTTTTTCTATAAATACTTATCAAAGTTGATCATTGCATCACACCTAATTAATCTTCTCAAAACCCCATTACACTATTTACCAATAGCCTACATACTCGCCTCCCTTTAGATCCCAATATTTTACAAATCGTTCAAAGAACTGCTTCCTGCAACACATGCACGGAATACATCTTATTACACTCTTTCCCAATAGCCTACATCCCCGACTCCCTTTTGACCCCAATATTTTACAAATCGGTCAAAGAACTGCTTCCTGCAACACATGCACGGAATACATCTCATTACACTGTTTCTTAAAAGTTTATCCCACTTGAACTCAATATTATACAAAACGGTCAGTCTATACTTTTCTCTCTAATTACACAGGTATACGGCTTGTTTTGACCACAGTGTGAAAACTGTCATATTTTCAATCATAGACATGTTGGTCCTAAATTACCTGTCATTTGCATCGTTATACACAGCATTTACTTGAAACTGTGTATACCTGTCTTACTATCTACCACATTGTGTTCAATATTCATTTATTATGTAAGCAAGCTGTTGCATGTAACCAATTATTACATTAATGCATCTTGTTAATTAAGCATTTATTAGTGTTTATCTGTCATGTCATGATTTGTATTTGTATATATTTGCACATGTTTGACACATACGTTTTTCCTCTATAAGCCAGTAAAGAATCTGTTCTGTTCTGTTATTTTAGCCAACAAACTAAACTTGGTAATGATATTATAAATGACCGTTCCAAGGCGGTAGCCCTATTGTCAAACTTTTGTGTTTGTGATGTCGTTTGCATTTATTATTGCTTTTGCCTTCTTGTTTGTTTCTGTGTTTTGTGGTTGACTGTCCTCCTTGAATGCTACTTTCCCTGTCCGATCTTTTTATATTTATTATTCCTAATTAATTCAACAACACATGTTAACCGTATAAAGGTTAGGCGTTTGGCCATCAATACCTCCGAAAACACAATATTACTCATCATGTCTGCATCAACAAACATATCAACATATTTATTTTATAAATGTCATGACTTTGTAAAGTTAGGTTAAGTGTTTTATACGAATTTTGATAATTTCTGAGTTAATGACATAAGCCCTACCTCAAATAAACCATCTACCTGTGTTATCCACGCCCTAGGTTTTGCGATAAAGTAAATAGAAATACCCGGAAAACACACCTTTGTTACCATGTCATACAAGACAGATCATCAAAACAGTTGCATGATGGCATAACTCAGTGAAATTATTATCTTAATTAATTTTGATGTAATTTTGTTAAAATAGGTAGTCACATATTGTTTTACATTAATTTTGCTATGTAAAGGTATAAGTAAAACGGAGTTGTTTATCTGTCAGTAAGTTTGTTTCTATATTTACTTTGAAGCAGGTGTTATAACCGCTTTATTTCATGATCCTTTTTATCTCGATTAATGTCCCTGCTTGCTTACAATCCTAATCGTAACAATTTTGCAATTCATAAAATTATTAACACATGTGAACACCTGATACTAAACACATTTTGTGTGTAACAGTGTATAGTCTCATTTCAATATATACACATCCCTTAATTTTAACCCCCGCAAAACATTAACTAAATGCCCCATTTATGATTTCTTAAGAATTTGTCTACAATTATACCAAAATATATCTCCTTAAATGTGTATGTTCTCTAGATCTCTAGTCTAATTTGTTAAACATCTAGTTTACAACTCTGACACTACTCTAAAAAAAAAAGAGTATGATAATGGACCTTTGGAAACGGCCGAGCACGACACATACGAAATATTGCAGTCTCGGCTTGATTGAGACTGTTCATGCGGTAGTGAACTATGCTAGCTACCGCTCATGCCCTCTAGCCCCGGGTTGAGCAGAACTCAGTATTCATAAAATCAATAGTACTCTTTTAACCATCCCGAAGATGGCATGCATACGGTGGTGGACATGGAGTTATTTACTTCCCCATGTCGTACGGCGTATGGTCCAAGTATCTAATAAAATGCCCCGAAGAGCGAAATAAACATAATAGAATTTAGTTGGGAGCAGCGGTTATGAAGCCTGCGTATCACAAGTAACAGACAAAATACTAAATTAAAAAGCAGACAACATATCCTATAAGTGGTTAAACAATAGCCAGAGCCTTTTATCGGCCGGAGTAGTGGAACCACCGAATAAAAATTAAGTAAGAAAACAAAAGAAATTGAAAATGTACCACCGATAACTAAATATAAGTATCGGCTCAGCGATCTCCAAAGATCGAATGAATAACGGTACTGCTAACTCCGTCCATCAAACCTGACGAGGATTTGTAATACTATTTCTTTTTCATGACGTATGCCAGCACATATAACTGCTCGACATAGTGACTATTTTTAATTAGCATTGCTTGCTTACAACTATAATCGTATAAAATGTCCCCGTTTATAAATTTCCTTTTTTTTTTTGTTTTGGTTCTAGAATGATCCAAAATATATCTTCTAAATTGTTTCAATTATCCATAGTTTTTAATGTGTAAACATATATTACTACTCTACCAAATGTTTTAAACCCCATCACAAAAGCAAAGTGGTCGATAATGAAATCACCCATTTTCTAAATTTTCCTCCATTACAATTAAAGCATCTTTTTCAATAATTTACATCCTTTTTTTTGTTATAATTGTCCATACATTAACTTTTCGAAATGGAATGTGTTTAGATTTTCACACATAATCCTGTACTTTTCTTTAAACATGGTTAACCACAAAAACAAATCAAATTTTGTTATGTCAAATGAAATCATAATTTATTCATTGACACGTATTACTAGAAACCAGTCCTAAATTTTTTTTTTTTTTTTTTTTTTTTTTTTTTTTTTGATAATTTTATTCAGACACGTGTGTACATACATACATGATATAAATATGTGTACATGCATACATGATATAAATACAAACACATTTTAGGCAAAAATTACATACAAGAATACATTCGATGAAACTAGATTGAGAAGAACAGACATGTAATGAAATCTGTACAAACTAAAGTAACATTAATATACACCTTTAAAGCATCAGTATTAAAAGGTGGAATAAACGTTGTGAATGTTATGGTTTAATTGTTAAAGATATTATTCACAGTGTTCCATCTCGCCTTAATAGCATTAGATTTCTTTTCAGGGTACATATATAATGAGAATAATTCAAGGTGTTTATATCTCTTCAAATGCTCAATAAAAACGCTATAATTTGGGAGACATTGTTTCAGTTTACAGGAGTAGACATAACTTTTAAAAATGAGAAGACAAATATTAATTATCGAGTGAATGACGTTTTCATTCTGTTCAACATATAGGAGGATTTCCTGGGGCTTTATTTGCACATCAATACCACATTGATTCTTGATTTTTTCAAAAAAACGTAAAAGGACATTTTTTGGATACATACATTCATAAAATAAATGTAAAACTGTTTCTTTCGAGTTGTTACAAAACGTACATAGTTCTGTTTCGGACATTTTGCACTGATAAAGTTTGGCATTGGTAAACAAAATACGATGAAATATTTTGAACTGCAGGCTCTGCAGATAGGTATCATCAGTTATTTTAAAATTTTGTTCGTATAACATTTCCCAGTCCTCAGTTTGTAAGGCTATTCCAAGTTCTTTATTCCATTTTTGCTGGGATTTGTTAGGTGTTTCTGCAATATTTTTTAAGAATTCTGGATTAAAAGTAAAGTTAACCTTTTTTGTTGCCTTTAATTTGTTGATATTTTTATTTATAGGATGTTCAATTCTAGTTTCATGTTTAATACTTGTTTTCCATGTATTTGGAATTGCATTGATTAGACCATAGTATATAGTAAATGGAATCCGTATGTCATATTTATCTGAAAATTCTGTATAGGACAATAAGTTGCACTGTTCACTAACAATGTCATTTATAAAGAACACCCCCTTTTGACAAAAAGCTTTAACGATATTTAAATCCCAGGTTAAAGCAATATTTGAGTTATAAAATAAAGGTTCTGATAACATTTCAATTGCGTTTGTTATACATTCACAGTCTAAACAAGCCCATGAATGCATTACATTTTTCCAAAAACTATTTTGATAGTTTGCTATTTTATAAATTCCATCTTTATGGAGATACCACACTTTATATCCACCAAACTCGTCTAGATCATTTAGAACAAGTGTTTTCCACGGTGAGAATATTTCAGGATCTAAAAGTTTTTTAACCCATACTAGTTTCAGTGACTGGCTTAGTGATTTTATATGTGGAAACTTAAGACCACCGTTTTTTATTGAATTTATTATAACCGTTCGTTTAATCTTATCCATTTTCCCCGACCATAAGAAATTAAGTAAAATATTTTGAAATTCTTGGAAAATATGATCTGGGGGGTCAGGAAGGACAGTTAAGCAGTCAATTATGATGGGAAGTGCAAGCGTTTTGATAACTGTTGTTTTGCCAATAAGCGTAAGATTTCTAAAAGACCAGTCGTTTAACAGATTTTTCATTTTATTAAGTTTATCATGATAATTATTTATAAAATAGTTGTCTTTATCTAAGTTATAAGTTATTCCTAGAATTTTAAAATCTCCTTTATAATTCCAGATCACTGGTTTATCAGTATGAAGTTTTTCGCGACAACCTTTTCTTGCTCCTATCCATATAATTTGGGTTTTGTCAAAATTTACTTTTAAACCGGAGCAAAGGTAAAATTTGTCCACTATTTGAAGGGCATTATTTAATGATTTTTCATCATCCTCCAGAAAAAGAGAGGAGTCATCAGCATATTGGTTTAATAAATATTCAGAGTCTCTTACACGTATACCATTTATATCGGGGTGATATTTCAAAGCAGCACTTAAAAATTCAACACATATTATAAAAATATACGGCGAAAGAGGATCGCCTTGTCGAACACCTCTTTGAATTGAAAAAAAATCTGAACAATGTCCGTTATTCAGTACGCAACTAGATACATTATTATAAAAAGTGTGAAACCAGTTTAAAATTGAATCTCCAAGATTAAAGAAACGTAAACATTTTTCTATAAATTTCCATTCTAAAGAATCGAAAGCTTTTTCAAAGTCTAGTAAAACAAGAAGTCCGGGTATATTTTCTTCATCACATTTTAAAATAAGGTCAGATATAAGTCGTGTTAAGTCACCCATTTGTCGTCCCTTTAAAAACCCTGTTTGACTTTCCGATATTAGTTTTGGGAGTATTGATTTAATTCGATTGGCAATAGCTGAGGACGCAATTTTCCCATCCACATTTATAAGCGAAATAGGTCTCCAGTTTTTTAAATGCAGTTTTGATTTACCTTCCTTAGGAAGACAAGTGATCACACTTTGCCTTTGAGTAACTGATAACGACTTGAACTCGTATCCTTGATTCAAAGATCTAACCATAAAAATACCAATATCTTTCCAAAAGAATTTATAAAATTCAGCAGTAAAGCCATCTGAACCTGGAGATTTATCATTTTTCATATTTTTTAAAGCATTTAAACATTCATTTACGCTAAGAAGTCCCTCTAACGAGTCGCGTTCTTCTTCGTTTAACTTGTTTAAAAAAGGATTGCTTGTATCAAAAAATAAACCAGTCCTATCTTTAAAAGAAAATATTAATCTAAAAATAATCTAGAACGTAATACGGTTATTTGTCTTATACTTTACATGTACATTTGATTATTTATCGGCACGCGACCTCTGTCAAATTGCGTAACTACGTGGTTTATTCCACCACATGGCTCACATGAATTCCCCTGTCTACTCAGTGCATTCTTGTTTAACCTACCAGGCTTAGCATCTGGTCCTGCCATTGAATCAATCAACAAATGTAACTTATCGGCTTTCTGAGTCTTCAATCTTTTATTAAGATTAGGCGTTGCCATATGATGTTCCACGTTCCTTAAAACTACCCCAAAATCTGCTTCCCCCATTTTCAATAATTCCTAATAATTTTGAATTTTGAAAAGAAAAAAACCCGGCCAAAACTGAGATCTCTCTTCAATTTGTAAAATGCCACTCACCTTGTTTCCTTTCGTGTATAGTGTAGGACTTCTTGTTATCCCACGTTAAAACCGTTGGGTCGAATTTAATCCTGGTTCTAGGCGCCAAACTGCCTTATGTGTTATAGTCAGGGCTTTATAAACGTCACAACACACACTTTCCAATCACCAATTTAAATGTATGTACTAATTCGAAATCAATGAACAGTAGATAAAACGTATCACTTATCAAAATACAGTCCTATTTAAATTTGTCCTAATTCTAACAGTTAAAATATAACAGAATTCAGATTGCCAAAACATGAGCCTAGCGGCCTGGTGATGCAAGTGATGAGAATCTGTCCAGACCGCCTCATGGATCCTGACTTATTGCCGCTAATGTGGCCAACATTCAATCTCTTGTGAGACCAGTATGGGTTCAGCTTTTGATCAGAGACAAATTATACTCATAAATAGCAGCCATATGGCTTATACATGACAACAGAGTCAGCGCTACCGGTCTTTTTAATGAGCTTGTTGGACATATACTATAGAATGATGAAATACCAACTACGACTTAAGTGTATATTCTCAGTAAACAGCACATCAGATATTAATTATATGGCTGTATTTATGTAACTGACCAACTTAAATGCACGCACGTGTCGCACAGCTGCCTTAAGCCAAGTACTATATGTATATAAACAATTCAGGAGACGTCACGTTCTTGATAACATTTGCAATACACGTCAAGTTTCATTTATAAGCGCTTATGACTTCTCTACACTATATACAACGTTACCAAATCACCTTATGAAAGACTAGCTTATTGCTCTTATTCAAACAACATTCGATAGGGAAAAAATTACATGTTTGGCCTGTAATAATATTAAAGCGTTTTTTACTAACGGCAGTTTAGACAATTACACTATGTGGACTTCCCTAGAAAGTTGTGAAGCACTAAACTTCCTATTAGATAATATTTTCGTCAGGTATGATCGTTTTAGACAAATTGTTGGTATCCCTATGGGTACGAACTGTGCACCCCTTGTCGCAGATTTGTTTTTATATTGCTATGAAAGAGATTTCATGTTGAGTCTTTCACCAGATACCCAGGAAGATTTGATTGAGGCCTTTAATGACACCTCTGGGTATCTGGATGATATATTAAACATTGACATCTCTTTTTTTCTACTATTGTTAAAAAATATACCCTAAAGAACGTCAACATAACACAGCTAATATTTCTGATACTAACGCTTCTTTTCTTGATTTGCATCTTTCCATTGAAAATGGTGAAATAATTAGCAATATATATGAAAAGAGAGATGATTTTAATTTTGATATTGTTAATTATCCCCATTTAGACGGGGATACCCTCCGAGCAACATCTTATGGGGTCTATGTATCTAAATTTATTCGTTTTTCTAGAGCTTGTACTCGAGCTGAGGGCTTTAATATTCGTAATCTTTGTATAACTAAAAAGCTACTCCATCAGGGTTACCGTTACTATAAACTTCGTAAAACTGTTGCAAAATTTTATTATCGTAACCCTGATCTTCTTTCCAAAAATATTTTTTTTTTAATAACTCTTCTGCGACAAGGACTATCACAACCTGACTTCTATGGTGACGTGATTTACAAACTTCGTAAGATCCTCGGTCATGATCACTTTCATACTATCTTTGTTAAACTTGCTAAAAAGTTTATCAAAAGGGGTTATGACCCTATCATTTTGCAACGCACTGCATGCTTGGTGTTGGACCCATTTACAGTTCGCTACTATGCTTTCCTCTTTAATTGTGCAATGAGCGGGCAGGCTGTGGACCCTATGATGACGTCTACCTAAAGCTCAATAGGACGGTAACGTTTGATGTTTGTCTGCAGCCTTGTCTTGTCGTGCCCTTAATGGTTTATTTTCCTGTTGCTCTGGCTTCTGCCAAATCATCGGGTATCTTCTTTGTGACGACTTTCTATTGTTTTTTTACTTATATTTCCTATTAATGCTGCCTAGTTGGTCGGAGAATAGTTCATGGCATGGATTTCTTTATTTACACTATCCCGTTGCAGTTTGTTCTGCTTTTCGTCTACCCCAGCCTTGCAAGTAGTGCACCGAGTGATATGTGTGGAAACCACATCATCCTCAGTAGAATGATCTGGAGTATACGGATTATTACTACCGAGTTCCAGAGATAAAACATTGACGTAATGTTGGCGTCAAACAATAATTACATTATTATCTGCTTTATCAGCAGGATCTAAAACAAATTTATTATGAAATTCTTGAATTCCCGATTTTAAATTAGGAAAGGAAAAGAAAACCTAGGTCTCGGAGGAAGTAAAGATGGGCTAGCATTGTACAGGTTAATACGTGTATCTGTAATTTTAAAAATTGACTTTTTCCAAGTAGAAAGAGATTTTGGGTCCGCATGTTCTCTACGACACCTTTTTTATACTAAACTTCTCAATGGATTGGGCGATCTGAGCACGACAGGCATTAACGTCGATAGATAGTTGAAGGTAATCTATACTTAGGACCTTTCGAAAACAGATGCCGAATACGTTTATCAACAATATTAAAATTACCAGTGATGACATGACATGTTGGAGCTTATCAAAATGTTGATGTGTTACATTGACATTCCTTAGGAGTGTTATTTACTATATCAAGGTCAGAAACTATTTTTTTGTAGTTGAATATAAATATTTTTAATAGAGTTTTTATACTTATAACAAATTACAGGACTTTCTGAATTTTTTAAATATTTAGGGATAGAATCAACTACGTGATTATCTCGAAAAATACTAGGCATGTCAATGAAATCAATACCTTCATTAAGATATAGTATTTTTGACGTGATCAGACTCCTTGTTAATATGGGGTCGGAGAACATGTAGTGTGTAGCTTTGAATTATGGAAGCAGTGTTATACAAGGGATCTGTACGAATGAATAGTTTGTCTGCTTCCTCGTCGATTAACTTAAGTGATGAAATGGACAAAGAAGTAAGCCGTGAAAGCATAGAATGCTTTCCAGACTTTTTAAAAATAGTATGTAAATGAACGACTGAAATAATTACACGCGATTTACGTTTGATGTTACCATTACGCCTACGACCATGAGACCTAAAGTTACGCTTTCGAATAGAAAAAATGTTAATATTAGGATCTTTTGAAATATTTCCTTGTTGATAAATATTGTCATTAAGGCTGAGTGGATATGGCGTCTGTAAGTTTTTCATCCACTTAAGTTCTGCTATATGTCTAGCTTTTATTTTAAAGCGTTTAGTAGCTTTATTATCATAAATTATATATTCAACCGGTTGAACAGTAACGTTACTAAATTGATGACCTGACTGACGAAAGTGTTGGTACAACTAATGTTTTAACATTTTAGGATTACCTGCATTATATTTATGTTCACAAAACCGAACTTTTAAAGATCGACCTGTTTGTCCAACATAGTGTATACCCCAACGTCGGGCATTTCAAGTCAAAACATAAATGACGTGAGATGTACGTCAAACAACACTTAAAGCTATAAATTTGTAAAAGTACTTTATAATATGATCCCCAATTAGTGTTTGCAACAAGTTTAAGATAGTCCCGTAGCTAGTAGAACTGAAGGCTATTGCTAGTTGGACATTTGCATGTGATGAGGCAGTGTAATAACACCATTCATAACATAACGTTAATGACGTCATGGACGTCACGTTAATGTACGTTTTCTGACGTAATGTGACGTTATAAGTTATTTAATGAATCGAATCTAGCATTCGTTAGCAAAAATGATAGAATGCTCGGCGAGAGCCTCGCATTATATCATTTTGCCAACTCGTTTAATAAATTCAATAATGAATGAGTACTCATGTAAGATCCTCTATATATAATCTGGTTTGCCAGTTTGGGAGAACAATATATATATTGCTTCATCATCAGATCATTGTTAATTCTGCAGACAGACGTCCCTGCTGATTTGATACGTGTTTTTTGAAAGTCATCCTGTAAATTAAGATTTTGTCAAAGACTTCCCAAGATGTCTACCTGGTGTGGTTTGCAATTATGAGAGAATTTTCGTCGCACCCTGTTAATGCATGGAATGGCAACAAGCTATTCGCTGTCCGCTTAGTAGATACAGGTAACACAACTATAAAAGTGCCCACAAACATATAAGGTCTCATTAAACAGGTATCTCTATTTGCAAGTCACGGTAGGAACATTCATAGTGTTATTCGGTCCTTGATATTTCTAACTATGGGCTTGTTTTAAGGTCTTTTGGTACACTTTTGTTACAAAACTAAATCAAGCTCAAGATTCACAGTATATTTGGATATGGCTGAGTGTTTTTGAGTCCAGATCTGACAATGTTTAATGAGAAGTGACAATGAGTAATGAGTAGCCAAAACACGAATTGTTCAACAGGATATTTACAGGCTATAGACATAAGTGTAAAAACAACCTGGTCTTACTGGATACTTAAATGTTGGCAGACATTAGATAACAATAGTCATGTAATTTTAAGCGGTTTACAAAGGCCTTTTTTATTTTTTTAAATGGAGCACGCACACCCCCCCCCCCCCCCTCCCATGCCCCTTCCCCCCACCCCGGATCACACCAACATCTCGAAAATGATACTTGTAGATCCTTAGAATGACACCAGAGATATGGTTAACATACACACAAACCATGTACGGATTCTTATCCTGTCTAACTTAAATATGTGTTATGGTTTGTAGTATATGAAAGCTAAGGCCACGCCTTTTTATCCTATCTGACTTGATTATGTTTTAGTTTTAGCATAAGAAAGCTAAGGTAACCAGAGATATATCTAACGTGTACTGAAAACATGTTTGGCGTCTTATCTTGTCTAACTTGAATATGTCTTTATTGTTGTAGATGAAAACGAATGCCACCTAAAACATGTCTAACGCGTACAGAAAACACGTTTGGCTTCTTATCCTGTCTAACTTGAATATGGCTTTGTCTTAGTATATGAAATATTAGGCCACCCGAGATATGTCTAACGTATATTGAAAACATGTTTAGCGTCTTATCTTGTCTAACTTGAATATGTCTTTGTTGTTGTAGATGAAAGCTAGGGCCACCAAAATATGTCTAACGCGTACAGAAAACATGTTTGGCTTCTTATCCTGTCTAACTCGAACATGAATTGTTGTAGTATATGGAAGCGAATGCCACGAGGAATATGTCTAACGCGTACTGAAAACATGTTTGGATTCTTATTCTGTCTAACTTGAATATGTCTTTGTTGTAGTATATGAAAGCTATGGCCACCAAAAATATGTGTAACGCGTGCAGAAAACGTGTTTGGATTCTTATCCTGTCTAACTTGGATATGTCTTTGTTGTTGTAGATGAAAGCTAAGGCCACCTGAAATATGTCTAACGCGTACAGAAAACATGTTTGGCTGCTTATCCTGTCTAACTTGAATATGATTTATTGTAGTCTATGGAAGCAAATGCCACCAGGGATATTGCTAACGCGTACTGAAAACATGTTTGGCGTCTTATCCTGCCTAACTTTAATATGATTTGTTATAGTATATGGAAGCAAATGCCACCAGGGATATTGCTAACGCGTACAGAAAACATGTTTGGCATCTTATCCTGTCTGACTTGAATATGGTTTTGTTGTAGTATTTAAAAATAAGGCAACCAGAGATATGTCTAACGATTAAAGAAAGATAAGGTCACCTGAGATATGTCTAACGCGTACAGAAATAATGTTTGGCTTCTTATCCTATCTAACTTGAATATGTCTCCTTACAGTATATGGAAACTAATGATACCAGGGGAATAATTAACGCTTATATAAACCGTGAAGGGTTTATTATCCTGCCCAATAAAGAAACAGCTGCACGTTTGTCTTTTGAAGAATTGGAGGAAATTTACCATAGGTAAGAAACGATTTAGAAGAAATGTATTATAGATAAGAAAAATGAGTAGAAGACATGTACCACAGGTAGGAACAAGATAGAAAAAATGTATCAAAGGCAAGAAACAGTTAGAAGAAATAGACCATAGATAAGAAACAGTTGGAAGAAATGTACTACAGGTAAGAAACAGTTTGGAAGAAATGTACTACAGGTAAGAAACAGTTTGGCAGAAATGTACTACAGGTAAAAAACAGTCTGCCAAGTCATTGAGTACCTTCATTGTGACTTTCTAGGCTATTGTGTTTTTTATATTATATTATATTTACACGAGCATATTTGTGTTTTACTTATATTGCCTATTGATGCTGCCTTGTTGGTTAGAGATAAGATCATGGCGGGGATTTCTTTATTTACACTGTCCTGTTTTAATGGGATGACAGTAGGGTAAGTGTGAGGTTTGGTGCACCCTAGAACCGGTTTAAACCCCCAGTGACCTACTTTGCCACTGACCGTTCCAAGGCGGTAGCCCTATTGTCAACCCTTTTGTGTTTGTGATGTATATTGTATTTATTATTCCTTTTGCCTTCTTGTTTGTCTGTTTGCGTGTTTGTTTCTGTGTTTTGTGGTTGACTGTCCTCCTTGAATGCTATTTTCCCTGTCTTTTTATATTTCTTTGTTTTTTAACAAAGATTTCTGTCAATCGCATAGGTTACATTGAGATTCCCTGATTTCACACGCATATTCGTTTTAAGGTGATGGCGTAGTGGGTAGACAGACCGCCTCACATACAGGAGGCCGTGGGTTCAATTAATAAAGTCTTCATAAAAATGATACTAGTAAATCGCTCGCTTGACATATATAACGGGTAAAGGTATGACTGGACGACCCGGAGTCAGTATAATGTGACTGGATGGGGTTTCATGTCATGTGGTTACGACCTTATATTCCAGTGTGGAAGCACAACACAAACCGTTGAGAATTGAACTCATTGCAAAGAGGAGAAAACAGTGATAATATAACTGAAATAATGTTTACAGGGGACGATACAACACCCCGCCGCCCCACACGGTCACTCTACCTTAATAAGAATTAGTACAGGCCTGATATTTCCATACCCATTTCATATTAATTTTTTCGTTAACTAAACATAACGATTTAAATGTATGATGTCCTCGAGAGTTCAGTCAATAATTATTCAAATACACATAGAAAGAAATATAGCAATGATGCACATATATAATTTGCAATTACTTCTCTTAACTGTAAAGGGGCGTCCGTGGCCGAGTGGTAAGAGTGGTAAGAGTCTCTGATTTGAAATGACTTGGCCCTCGCCGCTGTGGGTTCGTTCCCTCGTGAGCCTAGTAATCCTTATGCGGAACGTGCCCGTGCACGAAAATTGCTCGGAGGGGCCACTAGGGTCTTCCTCCACTAGGGTCTTCCTCCACCAGTGAAAGCTGGCATTATTATGACATTAGTTGTTGGTGCGACTATATATTCCAATTCAATTCAATTCTGTTACTTTTATGTAATTTACTTTAACGAGCATAACATAGGCAGTGATCAGGTAGGAAGGAATAGGAATGAATGGTTTCATGTGATACTGAATGTTTGAACTTTTGTTGTAAACCTTCTCGCCTTTCACCGCTGCAGGTTCGAATCACACTGGGAGCTCGACTTGTGAGGATGTGTCGATCCTTACGGATGGCGGGAGGTGTATAGTACTGGTTCTATAATACTGGTTCTACCCAGGAAAAGTGGGTGGTCTGCCTCCTCCACCCAAAAATCCACCGTCATATATAACCTTACACCTTACATGTGTTGAAAATGACGTAAAACACCATACAAACAAACAAACAAATCATTGCTGATGTGTTATTTGAAATAATCAGTTCGTTTAATACCTTGTTCCCAAGTCACCACTCTCTACATCCCCTCTTGAAATTAAAATTGCGTCGAACGTCATTGACTGACGTAATCAGCATTGAACATTGTCATAATGGTGACGTACTATTACGTCTACAGTACAGTACGTGCTTGACTTTGTCTACAAAGAACAAAAAAGGTTTGTGCTTTTAAGTAAAAGAAAGGATATTTCACTTACCGCCTTTGATTTCGCAAAAACTATTTAAGGATAAAAAGGTAGGCGAATAATTATTATTTCATATAACTATTGTTTCAGTCGAGTTTTGTTATTAATAAGTGTAATTGAGACTTAAATGGCGCAGTAGGTTGTTAAATACAATTTGAACAAAAAGCAATGACACAGTTCACACAATCTTAGACATTTATTACTATTAGGTAGGATGGTCAGATCTTAGCCAGCTTTCTTAGTCCTTTTGTCATATTGTATTTTCAATGAAATTGGACTGCTTTCAAGTGAAACTCACCGCATGTAATTCTAATATAAAAAAATAGATCTAGTAAAACTAACTTACATATTGACGCAATCACTTTTATTTAAAAATAATCAAGCATTAAATCGTTGATTTTGTTGTTGCTGAACAGTGGCAAGCGTCGTTTTAAGTTAATAGACTAGAGCGATTAAATAATATGTGCAATACTCGTACTGTTATGCCTAACAGTGTACATCAGTGGAGTTTTCTAAACTCAATGCAAATGGAAAACATCTGCACGAGTGCTTCTACATCAAATTTGATTCATATTTTGGATTGTTTTTACATTTGTTGGTGTTTCTAAATGAATCATTTTAACTCATACTTTTACTGCAATCAAAGACTGGTTATAGTTTTGCCCTTCACAAAGGTAGTACCTAGTACTGTGAGTGTAATGCCAGTGATGGTCCTTGATTGGAAAATAAAAAGTTATTCTATTCTATTCTATTTTAAGCCAGAGAACCAGGCTATTATATTCTATCTTTATTTTTTTAGATAATAAATATTGACGCATTCACTTTTATTTAAACGTAATCAAGCATTAAATCGTGGATTTTGTTGTTTTTGAACAAATTAGATGGTAAAAAATAAAAAATAAAAATATGTTGAATTGAATGGACTGAGCATGCGAAAACACTGAATAGAATAGAAGAGAATCGAAAACAAACTTAATTTACATGTATGTTATATTGAATGCACAAGACCTCGCTTCGCTTGGTGAAATTAGCTGTATAACGTCGCTTCGCTCGATGTAATCTCGGTGTAATTAGCTTTATTTTCCTTCGAATAACATCTCGCTCCGCTTGGCGTTCATGTGAGGTTATAGAAATACGATTCACCTGCACGGTGAATCGTATTTCTAGCACAATGCAACTTTACGGGCAGGTAACTCTAGCTGGTTGACGAAGATTGTTATTGCCTTAGTATGGCAATTTCAGAAAATCAACAACGCGTTAACCGTAAGGCGAGCTTACGCTCGCGACTAGTAGCGAGATGTGAAGTACAGAATAAAAAAAAAAGTTACATTAAACCCCGTGTTAGCTTTATTATTTATGTAGTAGAATTGCAGTTAGCTTCATTTCCATACAGCGGCCTCGACAGCCAAGTAGATAAGGCATTGACTTCATAGCTACAGGCATGTACCCCGCGCGGCTTCGCTCCCGGGCGAAGACGTGTTTGATGGAAAATGGTATGATTCTTCTCATCTCCCTATGAGGTTTATAAACTTATATGCTGTGTTAACGGGACGTAAAACAACCATTTTGCTTCATTTCATTACCACATGTTATCGGGAAAAAATTTCCTTACTTACAACGTTTAACATGGGGTGAACAATGTCATTTTGTCAATCTTAGATTTCAGTCCACCACATCTATGGACCTTTAAGATGCCCTAGTTTTACAAAAATATTATTTTTTCCATGTCCAGGTATACATGTTATATTAAAGACCTATGCGAGAAATACGCGTAAACGTCAGCTACCGAGAGCTGTGAATTACATACACTAAGTACCGAGATTTTTAATTATGATAAAACAATAATTTTAAAAGTTCTTTCAAGCGGTCTCTGAATGTAATCCGATTATCAAATTGATGATTTATTTTCAATTTTATTTGATGAATCTGTTCAGAATATATTGATGAGTTTTTATACGATTTGTTTGTCGAAAAAGTACATAGCAGTAGGGTATGAGCGTACACAATTCAAAAAGTTGCGAACCACCTGTTCATATAGTTTGCATTGTTTAACGTCTCTCTGTATTTGAAAGTATAAACAAACGTATATTTATTGTTTCAATATTTTATTATTTATCCTTTGCCTTTGCAACTTTATATTATTAGACATATGTTTATTTTCAGTATTTTATTTTGTAGCTTATGTCTTTACAATTTTATCAACATATTTTTTATTTTCAGTATTTTATTTCGCAACCATTGCCTTTTCAATTGTCTTACTGCCGTTAAAAATCACGTTAAACTATATTGTGATAGATAAAACTTATGAAAACTCTGGGATAAATTTATTTTGGTCTATAAAAAATTCAGGAGACCTTCTTGATAAAATTTTCAATAAAGGTCAAGTTTCATCACTTAGTACTTATGACTCTCTGCACTATATACAACCTTACCACATCATCTTATTAAAGACAAGCTAATTTCTCTTATTCAAAAAACATTCGCTAGAGAAAATACTACATTTTTGGCATGTAATAATATTAAAGCGTTTTTTACTAACGGCAGTTTAGCCAAAAATTATACTATGTGGACTTGCTATGAAGTTTGTGAAGCACTCATCTTCCTATTAGATAATATTTTCCAGATACCCAGGCAGATGTTATTGATGCTTTTAATGACACCTCTCGGTATCTGGATGACATACTGAACATTGACAACCCTTTCTTTCCAACTATGGTTGATAATATTTATCCTAAAGAACTTCAGCTTAATAAAGCTAATATATCTGATAATATCGCTTCTTTTCTTGATTTAGATCTCTCGATTGAAAATGGTCAAATAATTAGCAAAATCTGTGACAAGAGAGATGATTTTAGTTTTGACATTGTTAATTACCCCCACTTGGATGGGGATGTTCCCCGAGCAACTTCTTATGGGGTATATGTGTATCAACTTATTCGTTTTTCAAGAGCTTGTACTCGAGTTGAGGACTTTAATATTCGTAATCTTTGTATAACTAAAAATCTACTCAATCAGGGTTACCGTTACCATAAACTTCGTAAAACCTTTGCAAAATTTTATTATCGTAACCCTGATCTTCTTTCCAAATATAAAAGTAATTTAAGGACTCTTCTGCGACAAGAACTATCACAACCTGACTTCTATGGTGATGTGATTTATAAACTTCGTAAGATTCTTGGTCATGATCACTTTTATACTATCTTTGTTAAACTTGTTAAAAAGTGTATCAAAAGAGGTTATGACCCTATCATTTTGCAACGTACTGCATGCTTGGTGGTGGACCCTTTTACAGTTCGCCACTATGCTTTCCTCTTTAATTGGGACGGTGGCGTTTGATGTGTGTCTATGATCTTTCCTGTCGTGCCCTTAATGGTTTATTCTCTTGTTGCTCTGGCTTCTGCCAAGTCATTGAGTACCTTCATTGTGGCTTTCTAGGCTATTGTTTTTTTTGTATTACGAGAGGTGTTCAACTTATATTTGAACACTTTTGTTTTGTAGCTGAATCAACTATCTTGAAATTCTCGCCGAATATGTTGATTGTAATGTCAAGTCTAATGATTCTTTCGATATGAAACATTATGACATGCACTATTATGTGCTTCCTAATGATGCTGCATCCGCATCGCATTTTTGAAAATGAGTAGAGAATGACATTTTGAAGCAAAAATCGTCAATTATAAAAATAACTGCAATACAAATTTTAACACAAATGCTTTTAAAATATCGTTAAAGGTTATAGTAATCCGATATGTCCATGCCTGAACGTAGAAAAGTGTAATATGCATTTTTTTTAATTTGTCGATTTTCAAGATTTTAGCGAAAATTAACATGACATTCAACTATGAAAATGACTAAATTTACGGAAGCTTCTAGTTCAAAACATTAACTGCAGGCATTTTTGTGACTTCCTCTGCTAAAAAAAAAACAAGTTTCATAAGTTTCTCGAAAGAAAAGATAGAAAAATATATAACGTAAAATTTAGGGGCAAAACACACAAATTTGCAAATAATGATAAAAATAATATTTTTTTTTGCCAAATATATCTTTATAAGGTATATGATATACATATATGATATACATCAACAATAACTGTTCATGTTTTTATATCACAAAATATGATTAAAATAGTTATTTTGGTTAATTTATAAAATTATCAGTAAAATAGGAGCAAATTTTCCTATTATCTGTTAATGTTTTAATATTGCGATAAAAAGTCGAGCTTTTAATTCAGCATCTATATTTTTGTCTTAAAATAAAACATACGATCATATTTAAATTATAAACACAGGTTTAAACAATTATGATATGGATTTAGTGCAATTATTTGGTTTAAAGTAAAACTCCACGTCAACAGCAACATATAGGTTTATAATTAGAAAATGGTGTACACCTTATTCAAAAAATTAATGTTATTTAAAATTGGATATTTTTTATATGCATACGTTCTAAATGACAGTTTCACATCATTAAATCACGTATTTTTTATGTCAATCACATCCGCTGAAAAAACCCATCTTAAACAAAAGTGTTCATTTATAAGTTGAACACCTCTCGTATATTTACACGAGCATATTTGTGTTTTACTTATATTGCCTATTGATGCTGCCTTGTTGGTTAGAGATTAGGTCATGGCGGGGATTTCTTTATTTACACTGTCCTGTTTTAATGGGATGACAGTAGGGTAAGTGTGAGGTTTGGTGCACCCTAGAACTGGTTTAAACCCCCAGTGGCCTTTGTTGCCACTGACCGTTCCAAGGCGGTAGCCCTATTGTCAACCCTTTTGTGTTTGTGATGTCGCTTGCATTTTTTATTACTTTTGCCTTCTCGTTTGTCTGTTTGCGTGTTTGTTTTTGTGTTTTGTGGTTGACTGTGGTCCTTGAATGCTGCTTTCTCTGTCCGATATTTTTATCTGTCTTTATAAACATATTTATTTATTCAGTATTTTAATTTGCACACTTTGCTGGGGCTAGAGGGCGTGAGCGGTAGCTAGCATATTTCACTACCGCTCATGAACAGTCTCAATCAAACCGAGACTGCAATATTTCGTATGTGTCGTGCTCGGCCGTTTCCAAAGGTCCATTATCATATTCTTTTTTTTGCCTTTGCCATTTTATAAACATAATTTTTATTTTCAGTATTTAATTTGCACCCATTGTCTGTGCTATTGTATTAACAAACCGAACTACATATCAATAACAACATGCTGACACACCTAGGGGTAATATAAAACAAGGTTCATTGTGTTTATCCACAGTTATTTGGATACAAACGTATGTGTTAGTTGGGATCTCTACGTTTCAGATAATTGGATTGATATTCACTGAATTTAAAAAGAAAACCTGAATTAGATTTGTTTGTATAGGGTTTATATGGCTTACATGGCTTCTGCCAAGTCATTGAGTACCTTCATTGTTGCTTTCTAGGCTATTGTTTTTTTTGTATTATATTTACACGAGCATGTTTGTGTTTAACTTATATTGCCTATTGATGCTGCCTTGTTGGTTAGAGATTAGATCATGGCGGGGATTTCTTTATTTACACTGTCCTGTTTTAATGGGATGACAGTAGGATAAGCGTGAGATTTGGTGCGCCCCAGAACCGGTTTTTAACCCCCAGTGGCCTACTTTGCCACTGACCGTTCCAAGGCGGTATCCCTATTGTCAACCCTTTTGTGTTTGTGATGTCGTTTGCTTTTATTATTACTTTTGCCTTCTTGTTTGTCTGTTTGCGTGTTTGTTTCTGTGTTTTGTGGTTGACTGTCCTCCTTGAATGCTACTTTCCCTGTCCGATACTTTTATATTTCTTTTTACAAAAATAGTTTTACAAATTTGAGATATCTTTCATTAAAGCGAGCTGTACAACTTAAATTTTTTCATGGTATTACCTTTTGCTATTTCAGATATGTTGAAAACATACAAGTTCTCTGCCATAGAATGATACATGTGGGAAAAGAGTATGATGGTGGTTACCAAGTGTGTGAAGATCGTGGTATAGTACCAGGACACCCATGTCTAGTCTATTCATTCGGGTATACTCGCTTATTGTTGTTTTAAACTCCAAACGCAAATTGTCTTTGAGTAATGCAGAGGACAGACGGTAACACATATATGTATACTGGTCACGCACTGTCAAACAACTATTTCTGGAATATAGTTATTGTTTTATGTATAGACTTGGCTTTTTCTGTGTTTCTGGACGGTGTATAATACTGTTAGACAGTGATTTCGGGCTATGAATACTGTTTCATAAATAGAAAGGACTCGCCTAACACTGACCCTCTCAGATCGGTGAAATTTAATGCAAAATAAGCTACATGTATACACCCAGATAAAAGTTGGGGCCAGTATATAGTTACCGTTTTGTCCGTTTCTTGTTCGGAGCGTAACTTGAAAACTACTTATAGGACTGGAATAAAACTTCACACAATGATAGAAGGCAATGGGAGGTAGTGCAGAGCGCAAGGACTATTAACATTACACATAAGACGGAAATGAAACTTCACACAATGATAGAGGTCAGTAAGAAAAGTTTTTGAGCGCAAAAACCATAACTCAATCTTCATTCAATTAGAGTTAGCATTTCCCTACGTAATTATATATTTATATTTCTTGTCTAAAGCGTAATGTAAACACTACTTATGAGACGTTAATAAAAGAGAGTATGATAATGGACCTTTGGAAACGGCCGAGCACGACACATACGAAATATTGCAGTCTCGGTTTGATTGAGACTGATCATGAGCGGTAGTGTAATATGCTAGCTACCGCTAACGCCCTCTAGCCCCGGGTTGAGCAGAACTCAATATTCATAAAAATCAACAGTACAGAATTTTGACCATCCCGAAAATGGCAAGCATATGGCGGTGGATATAGCAATATTTGTATCTTTATTTCATCCCCTATATCAAGCGGCGTATGGTCCCAGGATCTAATAAAATTGTATGCCCCGAAGAGAGAAATAAACAAAACGGAATTTAGTTGGGAGCAGCGGTTATGAAGCCTGCGTATCACAGGTAACATCCAAAAGACTAAATTAAAAAGCAGACAACATATCCTATGAGTGGTTAAACAATAACCAGAGCCTTTTAACATTGACACAATCCAAGAAGGCAATTGTCATTTTTCTTAATTGCATTACAACAGCACATTATAGACTAGCTTTTGACCTTTGTCCAAGAAAATCACTCAAATATGTTATTGCTTTTGAATGATGACCTTTGATTGAAAAAGTACTCATATCATATAATTGCACATGGGCCTACATAAGTGTATTATTGTTAAACATTTTACCGGCCTGATTCGACTTTTTTCAACAAAGTGTCCACTTCGGGGAGCATCCATCTTTTCAACCGATTATACGTTTATCTAGGGAATCACACACATTTAACTCTCAAACTGTCCCATATCCAGAAAAATAACATCGATTCAGTTTTTTATGTCATTCATTCACAATAGCTTGTTTTTAAATACACATTTGTTTAAGCCGAATCTCTACAGAACATCTGTGCTAATACTCTCCCAAAACATAGCCATGCAACACACAGTAAAATACTTGCTATTCAAGACAGACATAACACTTCAACATCAGGTAAAATCTAACTTGAAATGAAACCTAATCTTTAGAAAATCACATTCATAAAATTTTAGATTTTCCCTGGAACTATTTTAGCATCCAGTATGTTCTGAGCGGTTGCCGACTATTAATAAATTAGGGTGTGTTTGTGTATGTCCTTTTTGAATAATTAGAAATTGAAGGGCATGTGTCCGCGATAGCTCAGGGGTTAGGACGATGCCACGGTAAGCCATATACCCGGGAGTCCCTACTGTCACATGACTTTTACCACTTATTACCACCTGCACCTGTTACCATCTGTTACCATCTGTTACCACTGTTTTTGTCTCAAACAGGTGCCGCGGAGACTTTTCCTTCGAAGACGAGCTGTCGATAAACTTCGGTTGCGAAACACACACTTTTGATCCAAGGTATGGATAAGACGGTGGTATTCTTAAATTTGATTCATCTTTCCGATGTATGCCCTCATTTCTTGTATGATTTGAATGAATGAATGAATGGTGTTTTACGGCACGTCGACACATAATCAGGTCATATTGTGCGCAAAAATTGATGAAAAATGAAGAAATGAAGTATTAATTAAAAATTAATGTAAATATATAAAGATAAAACTATTAAAAAATAAAGGATAAGGTGTAATATAAACTATGTATGTACATCAACGAATGCCCGTCAACGGGTATATAAACAAGTAAATATATATAAAAACACATTACAATGATTTATATAGTCTGATCTCTTTTAGGAAATCTAAAACAAGACTAAAATCTACAGTATCAAATAACTCTTTCATAGTATTAACATTGTAGTACCTTTGACGCTTAGGATCAAAGTCTACACATTCCAATAAGATGTGTTTGACCGTTAACGGTGCAAAGAAGGGTATACATTCTGGTAATTGCTCACCTTGTAATAAATATGAATGAGTATAACGTGTATGCCCTATCCTGCACCGGGCTAGAACAACTTCCTCTCGACGAATGGGTCTACTAGATGAACGCCATTCTCCGAGTAACGGTTTAATTGGATGGAGTTTATTGTTAACTGACAAATCCCAAGCGGTTTGCCAAGAGTTACAAATATATGTGTTAATACAACTTTTAAAACCAGTATAAGGTAATTTGGTATTAGATATATGTAAATATAATGCTGCCTTAGCAGCACTATCAGCTCTATCATTACCACGTATTCCTACATGGCTTGGAAGCCAGCAGAAAATAATAGCATTATCAATTATAAGAGAATTGTACGTTTCTAAAAGTTGAAGCACAACTGGGTTATCATGTTTCATATTACCCAGTGCTTGAAGAGATGAAAGGGAATCAGAAAAGATTACAAAATGGTCATCATCAGATTCCTGAATATAATTTAAGGCAAGTTCAATTGCCTTAAGTTCAGCTGAAAAGATAGAGGCCTTGTCAGGCAGGCGGCTCTTTATGCTGTGTTTGTGAACAGCTGCTGCAGCTACCTTATCTCCATCTTTAGAGCCATCTGTGTAAATATGTTGAAAGTCACTGTATTTCGATTTAATTTCATTAAATTTGCTTTGAAAGACAGTAGGGTCTGTACTGGATTTGTTATTATTACAAAGATCAAAAATAATTGTTGGAGTTTCCAAAGTCCACGGTGGAATTTGTGGTACTTTGTACTTGGCAATCAAATTTAGGTCGATTTCAGTGTCTCTTAATTTTGGTTTAATACGAAGACCAAATGGTGGAATGGCCTTCGGTTTTCGATCAAAAAGAGGTTCACAACTAGGATTAAAAACATTATCGAAAGTTGGGTTTGAAGGGTTAGACTTTAATTTAATGGCGTATTGAAGAGCTAATTTGTCTCGTCTATGAGACAGTGATGGTTCATTGGCTTCAACATATAGACTTTCGGCTGATGATGTACGAAAGGCACCTAAGGCGAGTCGTAATCCTTGATTATGTATAGGGTCGAGCATCTGCAAGTACGACTTGCGAGTCGATCCATATACTATCGAGCCGTAGTCCAGCTTGGATCTGATAAGAGATCTGTAAAGTCGCAAGAGGACTTTTCGATCTGCTCCCCAATTAGTGTTTGCAACAACTTTAAGTAAGTTAAGAATGAATGAATGAATGTTGTTTTACGGCACGTCGACACATAAATAGATCATATTGTGCGTAAACGTAATGCTGATTTAGCAGCACTATCAGCTCCTCTATCATTACCATGTATTCCTACATGGCTTGGAAGCCAGCAGAAAATATTAAATTATCAACTATTAGATAATTGCACATTTGTAAAAGTTGAAGCACAACTGGGTTATGATGTTTCATATTACCCAGGGCATGAAGAGATCAAAAGGGAATCAGAAAATATTACAAAATGGTCATCTTCAAATTCCTGAATATAGTTTAAGGCAAGTTCAGTTTAATTGCATTAAGTTCAGCTGAAAAGTTAGAGGCCTTGTCAGGCAGGCGCATCTTTATGATGTGTTTGTGAACAACAGCTGTTGCAGCTACCTTATCTCTATCTTTAGAAACATATGTATATATATGTTGAAAGTTACTGTAGTTCGATTTAATTTCATTAAATTTGCCTTGAAAGACAGTAGGGTCTGTACTGGATTTGTTACTATTACAAAGATAAAAAATAATTGTTGATGTTTCCAAAGTCCACGGTGGAATGTGTGGTACTTTGTACTTGGCAATCAAATTTAGGTCGATTTCAGTGTCTCTTAATTTTGGTTTAATACGAAGACCAAATGGTCGAATGGCCTTCGGTTTTCGATCAAAAAGAGGTTCACAACTAGGATTAAAAACATTATCGAAAGTTGGGTTTGAAGGGTTAGACTTTAATTTAATGGCGTATTGAAGAGCTAATTTGTCTCGTCTATGAGACAGTGATGGTTCATTGGCTTCAACATATAGACTTTCGGCTGATGATGTACGAAAGGCACCTAAGGCGAGTCGTAATCCTTGATTATGTATAGGGTCGAGCATCTGCAAGTACGACTTGCGAGTCGATCCATATACTATCGAGCCGTAGTCCAGCTTGGATCTGATAAGAGATCTGTAAAGTCGCAAGAGGACTTTTCGATCTGCTCCCCAATTAGTGTTTGCAACAACTTTAAGTAAGTTAAGAATGAATGAATGAATGTTGTTTTACGGCACGTCGACACATAAATAGATCATATTGTTCGTAAACGTAATGCTGATTTAGCAGCACTATCAGCTCCTCTATCATTACCATGTATTCCTACATGGCTTGGAAGCCAGCAGAAAATATTAAATTATCAACTATTAGATAATTGCACATTTGTAAAAGTTGAAGCACAACTGGGTTATGATGTTTCATATTACCCAGGGCATGAAGAGATCAAAAGGGAATCAGAAAATATTACAAAATGGTCATCTTCAAATTCCTGAATATAGTTTAAGGCAAGTTCAGTTTAATTGCATTAAGTTCAGCTGAAAAGTTAGAGGCCTTGTCAGGCAGGCGCATCTTTATGATGTGTTTGTGAACAACAGCTGTTGCAGCTACCTTATCTCCATCTTTAGAAACATATGTATATATATGTTGAAAGTTACTGTAGTTCGATTTAATTTCATTAAATTTGCCTTGAAAGACAGTAGGGTCTGTACTGGATTTGTTACTATTACAAAGATAAAAAATAATTGTTGATGTTTCCAAAGTCCACGGTGGAATGTGTGGTACTTTGTACTTGGCAATCAAATTTAGGTCGATTTCAGTGTCTCTTAATTTTGGTTTAATACGAAGACCAAATGGTCGAATGGCCTTCGGTTTTCGATCAAAAAGAGGTTCACAACTAGGATTAAAAACATTATCGAAAGTTGGGTTTGAAGGGTTAGACTTTAATTTAATGGCGTATTGAAGAGCTAATTTGTCTCGTCTATGAGACAGTGATGGTTCATTGGCTTCAACATATAGACTTTCGGCTGATGATGTACGAAAGGCACCTAAGGCGAGTCGTAATCCTTGATTATGTATAGGGTCGAGCATCTGCAAGTACGACTTGCGAGTCGATCCATATACTATCGAGCCGTAGTCCAGCTTGGATCTGATAAGAGATCTGTAAAGTCGCAAGAGGACTTTTCGATCTGCTCCCCAATTAGTGTTTGCAACAACTTTAAGTAAGTTAAGAATGAATGAATGAATGTTGTTTTACGGCACGTCGACACATAAATAGATCATATTGTGCGTAAACGTAATGCTGATTTAGCAGCACTATCAGCTCCTCTATCATTACCATGTATTCCTACATGGCTTGGAAGCCAGCAGAAAATATTAAATTATCAACTATTAGATAATTGCACATTTGTAAAAGTTGAAGCACAACTGGGTTATGATGTTTCATATTACCCAGGGCATGAAGAGATCAAAAGGGAATCAGAAAATATTACAAAATGGTCATCTTCAAATTCCTGTATTAGTTTAAGGCAAGTTCAGTTTAATTGCATTAAGTTCAGCTGAAAAGTTAGAGGCCTTGTCAGGCAGGCGCATCTTTATGATGTGTTTGTGAACAACAGCTGTTGCAGCTACCTTATCTCCATCTTTAGAAACATATGTATATATATGTTGAAAGTTACTGTAGTTCGATTTAATTTCATTAAATTTGCCTTGAAAGACAGTAGGGTCTGTATTGGATTTGTTACTATTACAAAGATAAAAAATAATTGTTGATGTTTCCAAAGTCCACGGTGGAATGTGTGGTACTTTGTACTTGGCAATCAAATTTAGGTCGATTTCAGTGTCTCTTAATTTTGGTTTAATACGAAGACCAAATGGTCGAATGGCCTTCGGTTTTCGATCAAAAAGAGGTTTATAACTAGGATTAAAAGCAGTATCGAAAGTTGGGTTTGAATGGTTAGATTGTAATTTAAATGGAAGGGCTAAGTTGTCCAGTCTATGAGGCAGTGATGGTTCATTAGCTTCAACATATGGACTTTCGGCTGGTGATGTACGAAAGGCACCTAAGACGAGTCGTAATCCTTGATTATGTATAGGATCGAGCATCTGCAAGTATGACTTGCGGGTCGATGCATATACTATTGAGCCGTAGTCCAGCTTCAATCTGATAAGAGTTATTAAGTTGTAAAAGTATACAAACTATTAAGTTGTAAAAGTGCTTTACGATCTGCTCCCCAATTAGTGTTTGCAACAACTTTAAGTAAATTAGGAGCTGTAAGGCCTTCAAGTATTTAAGGTGTGGTATAAACGTTGATCTACGGTCGAAAATAAGACCAAGGCATTTTGTCTCATCCACTACTGGTATTGGTGACCCATCCAGTGTTAGATGAGGGTCTTCATGATGTTTACGTAGTTGGCAAAAGTGCATACAATTCGTTTTAGATTAGAAAATTTAAAACCATTTTCATCAGACCAGGTCTGAAGTCTATTGAGACATTGTTGAAGTTGTCCCTCCATAGTGTTCATGTTGTTTGCACGGTAACATATAACAAAGTCGTCAACATATAGAGAGCAATTTCATATTTCGTATGTGTCGTTCTCGGCCGTTTCCAAAGGTCCATTATCATACTCTCTTTAATATAGAGAGCAATCCACACCAGGATTGATGCATTTAACTATACTGTTAATTTTTATATTAAAAAGGGTGACAGAGAATATGCTGCCCTGTGGCACACCCAATTTATTGTATTTCTCCAAATTTTTCGACTTGAAATTCAGCTTCTTCTGTTCTTTTAGGTTCTTATTTTTTAGAAAATTTGGTTGACAATTTTCAGAAGAAGAATTTTTAGAAAAAGTTTCTGCCAAAGAGTTTGTAATATCTTTAACAGATGTAATATCTTCATTATCAGTTTTAAGATGATTATATCTTTACCGTTTATTTTCCGGACAATGTCCCACGTCTTCTTAAGAGATTAGCGAGAGTTCAGCCTAGAGACATAATATCTCCAGTATTTCCTCATGCTCTCCTTAATAGTACGACGAAAAACTCTAAAAGTATACAAATTATTTTGAGTTGGCCGCAAGTTAAAAGCATTCAATGCAGCTTATCGATCGCTGACTGCCTTCTGGCATTCACCATCGTACCATGGTTTATGTGGGCGTTTTGGATTTGCCGAGGTTTTTGGAATAGTCCGATCAGCTATATCATGAAGGGTTTTGGTAAAAAGAGTAGTTGCGTCTTCGACATCCTGGCTAGGAAATCCTCAACTTTCTTGCCTTTATCGTTTATATCTTTACAACCCCAAATGTAGTTGTGTGCATTAAAATCACCCAAGAGTATAAAAAGTGTTGGTAATTGTGCAACTAGGTGATTTAGATCTTTAAGTTCTATTGAGGAACTAGGCGGTACATTTCAGGAGCATATTGTTATAACTCTATTTATCGTAACCTGACCGCAACAGCTTGCATACCAGGTTTCAACGCAACAGTTATGTGAGGTATGTTTCGATTCACAAGAATCGAAACTCCTCCAGCAGCTTTATCACCGGTATCACAAAGATAGTTATACAATGAATAGTTTTTAAAAGATCCCTAGTCTTCAAGAACGTTTCTTAAAGACAAAATGCAACAGGGTTGTGTTTATTTAAAAGTAAACTGATTTCGTCATAATTAGGTTTTAAGCCTATTAATGCTGCCTTGTTGGTTAGAGAATAGTTCATGGCGGGGATCTCTATATTAACACTGTCCCGTTTTATTGGGTTGATAGTAGGGTGTGAGGTTTGGTGCACCCTAGAACCTGGTTTAAACCCCCAGCGGCCTTTCACGCCACTGACCGTTCCAAGGCGGTAGCACTATTATCAAAGCATTTGTGTTTGTGATGTCTTATTTGGCCTTTTATTCATCTTTAAATTTGTTCTTTGTTTCTGTGTGTGTTTGTGGTTGATTGTCGTCCTTGAATACAGCTTTTCCTGTTCGATTTTTTTATATCTATATTTAAACCTCGGCAGTTCCATTGAATGACCCTATTTGATTTTGATGTTACTACGGCGGAAGTACGGGTTTACGGCCTTATGGGTTCGCAGACCTTGGAGACTTTGGGATGTGCTGGATCATCAATCTCCATCTCCAAGTCTCATCAGATCCTTTTGACTGCTTCCCTAACCCTCAGTTTTCTTTTTTCTTGCTGTCCCATCGTGGCAGCAGCTCTGCTTGGTGACGAACTCTTGGGAGAGGTCGTCGGATCTGACGAACGTTTAAAAGAGTTCGTCGGGTTTGGTTGACTCTTGGTTGCACCAGAGTCCGTCGATTTCAAAATAGATGAAGTAGGTGTAGGAGTTGTTGAGGATATAGTTGAAGGAGTTTTAGGCGTGGAAGCCACAAGATGTTTGAAGCTACAGGAGGCTTATTTGAGAGGACCACAGTTTGTGAGGCTGAATATGTTTTAGAGGAATTCTGAACAGAGAGTGGAATGGTAGTAAGCTTCTCGGAGTCGATTGGCCAGGTCAACAAGGTCTGAGCCGCGACCGACCTGTTAGCTGGTTTCTCAACCCTACTCGCATCGGCATACGATTTGCCAGATGGAGTGGGCGGAGTAAGACTCTCAACAAGTTTTCTAGCTTCAGAAAAAGAAATGTTCGTTTAAATCTTAACCTTCTGTATTTCCCTCTCGTGCTTCCACTTCGGACAATCCTTAGAGAAAGCCCCGTGGGTCCCGTTGCAGTTAACGCAAGAGGCGGAATTTTTGCAATACGCGAAGTCGTTATGACCCTCCTGGACAGGAGCAGCTCGCTTGTATCATTCTCTATGGTGACCAAAGAGTTGACAGTTAAACATCGAAGAGTGTTTGGAATAAAGGGGTCAACTGGTAGAATGATATATCCAGTCTTTGGAAGTTTTGGTGTGCTGAAAGTAAGCACAAATGTATTGGTAGGAGTGAGTTTGCCACCCCGCCTCGTACTGATGCGCGTTACCTCATTCACACCTTGAGACTTAAGATTATGAGTCATTTTAATAGTCTAGTGACCAGTTCCCTGGAGCGTACTACGCCCTTTGAAGAATTGAGAGTAATGTGAGGAATAACCTCAACACGGATGTTTACGAAAGTTTGAATTTTAAGGAGACTGTCAGAGTGTGAATTGTTGGCACACTCAAAAAGAAGTTTTTCATTATTCAGTTTTGTAATACTCCTTGGCTCACAGGCGATGCCAAGTAAAGCCTTGGAGATGGCAAAAAGAGAGAGTCTAGTTATAGGTTTGCCATCCTCTAGACAGATAATATTGAGAAAACGAGGCCAATTTAAATGAGAAATATCCTCATCAGATTAAGATTCGGACTCTTCTCGAAATCGTTTAATACCAGGAGTAGTTTTTTTTGTGCGTGTTTGGGTCCCATGATGGGGAATTGATATTCATTCTCCACGCTTCTCCCCCACCTCTCGGAGACCAACAAGGGGAAATTTGCTGTGGATATCCGACAGACAAATGCAAAGAATACCTGAAGAGTATACCCATATAAAATTGACGCTTCAGACGCCCCCATACCACCAAGCGGACATAACCCCTTAACTAAAAAGTCGAAGAGCCGCACTTATGTTTGCCCTAAAAGTGGCATGGGTATAGCCATACAGCGTTTAGAAATCGATTATTAGCCCAAGCGCCACCGCCATAAAGGATCCTTTCTACATTATGTTTAAAGAGGACGAAATAAAAGGGGAGTAAGATATTAAACGAGAGGGATAGCGAGAGATGTGAATTAAACAAGAAGCTAGGATCCCGAATACATGGCGTGACAAACCGATTGATCATATCAGGCTAATCTGACCGCCCGTCTAGTTGAAGTCCGGACCAAAGTGGTGTGTTGTAACGTGGAGATAACTACCAGATCTTCAGGTCACTCAACCACCAGGATTCCCTTCTCCAACGACACGGGACGCCACCCACGGTCAACAGGTGGGTTACTTTTCGGCTGGGCGTGGGGTGGGGAGTGGGGGTCATATCCCTTTGCTAAGTAACGAGAAGTCGGTTGATTCTTATCACCCTACCCACCGACTGGGGGTGGGGGGGGGGGGGGCGTGGGGGGTTGTATGGTCCGTGCGTATAAGCGTTTATTTATCCTCGCTGTATTGCACTAAGCATTTTAGCGAGCAGACCTAGGTTGAAAGTCTCATCCGAAGGATTGGTAAGGTAGGAAATGCTTTTGAAATATTTCGATAATTAACTCAAATCCAGTCCTGGCTGGGAGTGAACGCGCGATCCCTGGGTTACTAAGCCGCAATGTTAACCATTACACCACGGCACTACCGGTTGTATAGTTTTAAAACAGTATCGTTATTAACGTTGTTTAAAGCTGCATTCAATGTTACCTTTAGCTTATAAAACACTATTTTACCAGTATATATACTGTGAGAAACAAGCATTTATACGTCATATATGCATCATTACATCGTCCTAACAGACATCCAAGTCATTGCTATTTCATAGCATCGCCAATGCTTTTCTCTCTTGTTTGTGTTGAAAGAGATCCACTTTTCACAGTATTTAGTGTAGCGTGTGAACGGTGGTTGGTTTCCCGAGCACATAAGACCGGCCCACCATCAGTACTGACGGAAACCCATTATATAGGACCAGCTAATCAATAATGGTAAAGTGACAGCGTAAGATTAGATTGTCTTTTATATGAGATTTAATGTTAGATACACGTCGTTTTTTCAGTGACGGACAAGCCAACCACATTCATACAAAGTACGTGGAATTTCACAAACTTGGAATTTCGGGTAAAAATATGATGACAAACAAACAGTGGGAACTACAGACGCTCGACACCATACGAAACAATTTACATCATGATGAGGTAAACTCCTTACTCGTATTACCATGACACCACACGAATCAATTTACATCATGACAAGGTTAACTGCTTGCTAGTATTATCATGACACAACACGAAACAATATACATCATGACAAACGAAACAGCTTGCTAGTATTTTCATGAAACCATACGAAACAATTAACATCATGACAACGTAAACAGCTTGGTAGTATTATCATGACACAATACGAAACGATTTACATCATGATTAGGTAAATTGCTTAATAGTATTATCATGAAACCATACGAAACAGTTTAAATCAAGATAAGGTAAACTGATTGCTAGTATTCTCATGAAACCATACAAAACAGTTTACATCAAGATAAGGAAACCTGCTTGCTAATAATATCATGAAACCATAAGAAATAATTTACATCAACATAAGGTAAACTGCTTCCTGGTATTATCATGAAATCATACGAAACAGTTTAAATCAAGATAAGGTAAACTGCTTCCTAGTATTTTCATGAAACTATAAGAAACAGTTTAAATGAAGATAAGGTAAACTGCTTCCTAGATTTATCATGAAACCATACGAAACAGTTTAAATCAAAATAAGGTAAACTGCTTCCTAGTATTATCATGAAACCATACTAAACAGTTTAAATCAAGATCAGGTAAACTGCTCACTAGTATTATCATGAAACCATACGAAACAATTTACATCAGTATCAGGTAACCTGCTTACTAGTGTTATCATGAAACCATACAAAACAATCCACATCGTGATAATGTAACCTGCTTACTAGTATGAACATAACACCATACGAAACACTTTACATAAATATAAGGTAAACATCTTACTAGTAATAATAACATGATACCATACGAAACAACTGACATCGTGATAATGTAACCTGCTTACTAGTATGAACATAAAACCATATGAAACAATTTACATAAATATAAGGTAAACATCTTACTAGTAATAATAACATGACACCACACGAAATAATTTACATCGTTATAATGTAACCCACTTACTTGTTTTAATATGACACCACACGAAACAATTCACATCGTGATAATGTAACCTGCTTACTAGTATGAACATAACACCATACGAAACAATTTACATAAAGATAAGGTAAACATCTTACTATTAAAAATATCATGACACAATACGAAACAATTTACATCGTGATGATGTAACTTGCATACTAGTATTAATATGCACAACACGAAACAATTTCGATCATGATAATGTAACCTGCTTACTAGTATTAACATCATGACAAGGTAAACATCTTACTGGAATTAATGACACCACACGAAACAATTTACATCATGATAATGTAACAGCTTACTAGTATTAATAGGACACCATACGAAACAATTTACATTAAAATAAGGTGAACATCCTACTAGTATTAATATGACACCACACGAAACAATTCACATCATGATAATATAACCTGCTTACTAGTATTAATATGACACCATACGAAACAATTTGCATCATGATAACGTAACCTGCTTACTAGTAATAATATTATACCACAGGAAACAATTTACATCAAGATACGGCAAACATCTTACTTGCATTAATATGACACCACACGAAACAATTTACATTACGATAAGGTAAACATCATACTAGTATTGACATGAAACCACACGAAACAATGGTATGGCAAACAACTTACTAGTATTAATATGACACCACACGAAACAATTTACATCATGGTAATGGAACCTGCTAATTAGTACTAATATGACACCACATGAAACAATTTACATCAAGATACGGTAAACATCTTACTAGTATTAATATGACACCACACGAAACAATTTACATCAAGATACGGTTAATATTTTACTCTAGTATTAATATGAAACCATACGAAATAATTAAAATTAAAATACGGTTAACATCTTACTAGTATTAATATGACACCATACGAAATAATTTACATCAAACTACGGTTAACATCTTACTAGTATTAATATGACACCATACGAAATAATTTACATAATGATAGGGTTATCATCTTATTAGTATTACTATGAAACCATATGAAATAATTTACATCAAAATACGTTTAACATCTTACTAGTATTAATATGAAACCATACGAAATAATTTACATCAATATACGGTTAACATTTTACTAGTATTAACATGACACCACACGAAACAATTTACATCAATATACGGTAAACATTTTACTAGTATTAATATGACACCACACGAAACAATTTATATCAAGATACGATTAACATCTTATTAGTATTAATATGAAACCATACGAAATAATTTACATTAAAATACGGTTAACATCTTACTAGTATTAATATGACACCATACAAAATAATTTACATCAAGATACGGTTAACATCTTACTAGTTTTATATGAAACCACAAGAAACAATTTACATCAAGATCAGGTAAACATATTACTTGTATTAGTATGACACCACACGAAACAATTTACACCATGGTAATGTAACCTGCTTACTAGTACTAATAGGACACCACACGAAACAATTTACATCAAGATACGATAAACATCTTACTAGTATAAATATGACACCACACAAAACAATTTACATCAAGATACGGTAAACATCTTACTAGTTTTATATGACACCACACGAAACAATTTACATCAAGATAAGGTAAACATATTACTTGTATTAATATGACACCACACGAAACATTTTACACCATGGTAATGTAACCTCCTTACTAGTACTAATAGGACACCACACGAAACAATTTACATCAAGATACGGTAAAAATCTTACTAGTAATAATATGACACCACACGAAAAAATGTACATCAAGATACGGTAAACATCTTACTAGTTTTATATCACACCACACGAAACAATTTACATCAAGATAAGGTAAACATCTTACTTGTATTAATATGACACCGCACGAAACAATTTACACCATGGTAATGTAACCTGCTTACTAGTACTAAAAGGACACCACACGAAACAATTTACATCAAGATACGGTAAACATCTTACTAGTATTAATATGACACCACACGAAACAATTTGCATCATGATAATGTAACCTTCTTACTAGTATTAATATGATACCACATGAAACAATTTATATCAAGATGAGGTAAACATCTTACCAGTATTAATTTGACACCACATGAAACAATTTACATCAAATACGGTTAACATTTTACTAATATTAATATGAAAGAATACGAAAAAATGTACATCAATATACGGTAAACATCTTACTAGGATTAATATGACACCATACGAAATAGTTTACATAAAGATACTGTTAACATCTTACTAGTATTAATATGAAACCATAAGAAATAATTTACATCAATATAAGGTTAACATCTTACTAGAATTAACATGACACCATACGAAATAATTTACATCAAAATACGGTTAACATCTTACTAGTATTAATATGACACCATACGAAATAATTTACATCAATATAGGGTTAACATCTTACTAGTATTAACATGAAACCGTACGAAATAATTTACATCAAAATACGGTTAACATCTTACTAGTATTAATATGACACCATACGAAATAATTTACATCAAAATACGGTAAACATCTTACTAGTATTAATATGACACCATCCGAAAAAATTTAAATCAAAATACGGTAAACATCTTACTAGTGTTAACATGACACCATACGAAATAGTTTACATAAAGATACGGTTAACATTTTACTAGTATTAATATGAAACCATAAGAAATAATTTACATCAATATACGGTTAACATCTTACTAGTGTTAACATGACACCATACGAAATAATTTACATCAAAATACGGTTAACATCTTACTAGTATTAATATGACACCATACGAAATAATTTACATCAATATAGGGTTAACATCTTACTAGTATAAACCTGACACCATACGAAATAATTTACATCAAAATACGGTTAACATCTTACTAGTATTAATATGACACCATACGAATTAATTTACATCAAAACACGGTTAACATCTTACTAGTATTAATATGACACCATACGAAAAAATGTACATCAATATACGGTTAACATTTTACTAGTATTAACATGACACCACACGAAACAATTTACATCAATATACGGTAAACATTTTACTAGTATTAATATGACATCACACGAAACAATTTATATCAAGATACGATTAACATCTTATTAGTATTAATATGAAACCATACGAAATAATTTACATTAAAATACGGTTAACATCTTACTAGTATTAATATGACACCATACAAAATAATTTACATCAAGATACGGTTAACATCTTACTAGTTTTATATGAAACCACACGAAACAATTTACATCAAGATCAGGTAAACATATTACTTGTATTAGTATGACACCACACGAAACAATTTACACCATGGTAATGTAACCTGCTTACTAGTACTAATAGGACACCACACGAAACAATTTACATCAAGATACGGTAAACATCTTACTAGTATAAATATGACACCACACGAAACAATTTACATCAAGATACGGTAAACATCTTACTAGTTTTATATGACACCACACGAAACAATTTACATCAAGATAAGGTAAACATATTACTTGTATTAATATGACACCACACGAAACATTTTACACCATGGTAATGTAACCTCCTTACTAGTACTAATAGGACACCACACGAAACAATTTACATCAAGATACGGTAAAAATCTTACTAGTAATAATATGACACCACACGAAAAAATGTACATCAAGATACGGTAAACATCTTACTAGTTTTATATCACACCACACGAAACAATTTACATCAAGATAAGGTAAACATCTTACTTGTATTAATATGACACCGCACGTGTCACAAAATGTCACGGGTAGAGCGTACTGGTCGTATATAGCTCTTGTATCGGTTACACCCAAAATCTATTGTTCGAGTTGAAACAATTTCACCATATTCATGATCTATTCATGTAACACGTAAAAGCGTGCACATTTTAAGTGGCCGCCAGAGAGGCCGTGTCATAAGTTTAGTTTTGTGCTAATGCATGTAAACGTATAGGTAAATTTTCCTTAAACGGCAAAATTGTATAAGGGGCCTCTCGTGTTGATTCAATACTGTAGATTTAGCCACGTTTGTCACGGACTGAACGGGGGAAATAATGATTTGGGCGTAATGTTTGCTATAAATGCCATTGTCTTCTAGCTATCGCCGGGATAATCGATAGTACTTTGTTGGAACAGAGATTGGACGGCAAATTTCACAGGCAACATGTGGTTAGTAGTTTTATTAAACTTTTATCGTATATTTGTATTCAGTGGGCGGCGCCATCTTGTTTGGCGGTTACGACATCCGGTTAGCATTGATGTTTCTCAAACATAACTTTAGACTAGCATATGATTTGAAGTGACTTTATTAGATGTAATTATGGTAATTGATCATTAATTGTAAAACAATATTAATTTGATAACAGTGGATAATAGGTGCATTAATTAACGTTGGCGTATAATTCAGTGATTGTAATACACGATTGTTAACATTAGTTAACAATGAGATGAGTGACAAGAATAAATGCGTGCATGCATAACTCAGTGAGTGTAATATATGAGTAATTTGATCATGTTTATATTACATGTATTAAGGGCATTGATTAACAGCGACGTACATAGCGTATACATGGCGTTGTAGAATATGTATACATTGCTACTAATCATTAGTACAGCTTACATATATTGATTGAATAATGATTTGTTTGGGTAATGATAATTATGCAAGATTGTTATGTTTGTCAACCGACATCTAAAACGTATGTATAATTACAGCCTAAGCCATCCAGGATATAAGCCATCCAGGGTTGGAGTAAGCCATCTAGGTTTGGATATCCAGGAGTGGAGCTAAGCTTCCACGAATAACGTTACAAGCGGTGGAGACGGTCCCCGTACCTGCGCAGCCAGGTTTTACTAACGACAACCCCCGGGACACAAGGTGGGCCCGTTACCAGTCCTCACTGGAGGAATATCATTCACAATCTCAGTGGAGATTAACTATCATTGCATCGCGTCATCAACCCTTACAGAAGGCATTTGATGACAATCATCCATTGAATTCGCGCATCATCACCTTCATGAGCTCTCGCGCATCACAGTTATCGCGCTAGATCAACATTGTTATAGCTTTAACAACACTTCAGTGTCTTAGACATTCAGTATTTATAACAATACTAAGAACGTCTTAAACGTTCAGGAGAACATTCTTTTCATAGTTCATTTGTGTATTCGCTTGTTTTTTTAGATAATTGTATATATATTAAACATATTTTAAAAGTTGCATTAAACTTATGTAAATGCATTCACCGTCATTGATTCTTTCCTGAGTTAGCCCAACCACTAAGGTCATCCTGTGACAACTGGTGTCAGAAGTGGGATTTTGGGCGACTACGGAGGGAAAGAATCAATAAGTGATCTTTATTATGATATACTAAATCTCTACTTATTATTTTAGAATTGTGTACCACCCTCTGATCCATCAAGGCGACTGTCGACGATCACGGCCACAGCTTGGAAGACAGGTCAAGACACGACAAGGGTAGGGTGAGTCCAAACTGTTGTTTTGTCCGTTCTTTCCTTGGCGCGAGGTCGCAGTGGTCTACACGAGTGGGTCTGAGGCACTTTTGCTCAATAATTTGGGTGTTTGTTTTACCTCCCTTGATATACACATAGTATCCAATTAGGTTGGCGAACAAGACGTTCTACTCATGTTGTGACACTCGAGTATACTTTTATTAATGGGAGAAGTAAATATACATGTACATGTTATACACATTTTGATGATGGTTTAAGGTTTATGTCCAATATCAAATATAGATATTTTATGTAGTGTATATGTTTTGTGGAAGCTAGATACTATCTATACATAACCGTTAGTAGTTAGCGCTAGTACAAATGTGTATGTAACTTGTCCTATGATGATGCCCAGGTATTTACTGAGGACACAGTGACTTACCATTAGTAGTTAGGTGAGTAGAATTATTAGTGACGTGTGTATTGTAATTATTGTAGTTAGTAGTCCACAATGTCCATAGACATGACGTCCATAAAGGATCTTACGGAAATGGGAAAGGAGTTAGGGTATGCTGGAGAGGAGCTTAGAACCTTTGTTAAAGACGAACAGGCTAGGGAAAGGGAATTTAGACTTAAGGAAAGAGAATTAGCAAAGCAGGAAAGAGATGAAGAAAGTAGAATAGCTAAAGAGAAGCTAGAATTCGAAAGTAGGTTAGCTAAAGAGAAGCGAGATGAAGAAAGTAGACTAGCCACAGAGAAGGTAGAATTAGAAAGTAGACTAGCCACAGAGAAGCTAGAATTAGAAGCTAGGTTAGCTAAAGAGAAGCGAGATGATGATAAAGAGAAGGTAGAATTAGAAAGTAGAATAGTAAAGGAGAAGCAAGAGTTAGAACATGAGAGGTTCGAAACAGATGGTAGACTAGCTAAGGCTAAGATGATAATGGAAAGGGAGCAAAAAGAGTTTGAGCATAAGTTAGCTTTAGAGTTGGAAGCAGCTAAGACACATAGTAAGGAAAGTAAAACTGAAGGGAAAGATAGTTATTCTGGGAAGTTAAAAGGTTCGAAGTTACCATACTTTGATGCTGACAAAGATAACATGGACAGTTACTTGTTACGGTTCGAGCGTTATGCTGAGTTACAGGAATGGACCAAAGATAAGTGGGCAGTTCATTTAAGTGCGTTATTAAGAGGCAAGGCCTTAGATGTATTTTCTAGATTACCTAGTGTAGATGCTCTTGACTATGACAAGTTAAAGGATGCTCTTTTAAAGAGATTTGAGCTAACTGAAGAAGGTTTTAGAAAGCGATTTAGAGCTTGTCTGCCTGAAAAAGGCGAGTCATTTATTCAGTTTATTAGTCGGTCTAGAAATTACTTAGATAGGTGGTTAGAGTTAGGGAAGGTAGCGCAGACTTATCAGGGCCTCATAGATTTCTTGTTGCGGGACCAGCTATTCAATGTTTGTAGTAGAGATCTGTTCTTATTTCTGAAAGAAAGAAAATTAACTAGTGTAGGAGAAATGGCAACACAAGCAGATCAGTTTGCCGAGGCTAGAGGTGGAGCTTATAATGTAGTGTCGAAAGACAGAACTTTTAGAGATAGGCAAGGGGACGATCATAAACAGAAAGGCCAGAGTGGAAACTATAGAGGTGGAGGAAGTTCGATGGGTGCTAGAGGAGGTAGCAATAGTGGTAACATAGGTAGACCTTTTATTCGTTGTCGTCACTGTAATGGGAATCATGCTTCACATGAGTGTAGGAAAGCGGTGAAAGTGTCCGCTGTCGTAGACAACTTTAGTGACAATAGTAGAGTGGACAACAATGTAGGGAATCAGAACCAAGGTTTTAACAACCCATGGAATTTCGGTAGAGGTAGAGGTGGTCAAAACCGTGGTAGAGGTAGAGGCAGAGGTAATAATAGTCCGGTTATTAAAACCGAGAGTAGTAGCTGTTGTGTTAAATCGGATGGTGTAATGGCGAAGATCGGAACATGTCTCTTTCCGTATGCAAATCTTCCAACGGCAGATGGTAGAGTGAACGGCACGGACGTAATTGTAATGAGGGATACAGGTTGTACAGGTGTGGTAGTTAGGCGTAGTTTAGTTACGGATGACCAGTTGGTAGGTAAACAGTCACCGTGTATGTTGTTAAACAAATCGGTAGAGCACGTGCCAATAGCGAGAATAGATGTAGATACACCTTTCTTTAAAGGGACTACAGAGGCACTATGTATGGATGACCCGATGTATGATTTAACGATGGGGAACATAGAAGGTTCAGTACTTCCGGTAATGTCCGATTTTAGAAGTAGCATAAGTAATGCCGTAGAGACTAGAGCGCAGGTTCAGAAGCAAGCTCAGGCTTATAGAAAATTAAAGGTTCCGGCAGCCGTAGGTGACATATCTAAAGCGGAGTTTATAGAAGCACAAACTCAAGACGAGTCATTAGGTCCTTGTAAAGTGAAGGCCAAGGACGGTGTAGTGAAGAAGTGTAAAGGGTCCGGTAGTTGTAAGTTTGTACATAAGAATAGGTTATTGTACAGAGAATTTGAAGATAGTGGTAGTAGACAGTTTCACCAATTAGTGGTACCTACCCAGTATAGAACGACAGTGCTTAAGGTAGCTCATGAGTCGATTATGGGAGGTCATTTAGGCGTAAAGAAAACGTCAGATAGAGTATTGGCAGAATTTTATTGGCCAGGCGTTAGTGGAGATGTAACTAGGTATTGTAGGTCCTGCGATGTATGCCAAAGGACAGTACCAAAAGGTCGAGTGACCAAAGTACATTTAGGTCAGATGCCACTGATAGATACACCATTTAAGCGGGTAGCCGTAGACATAGTTGGACCAATTTTTCCAGTGTCGGATAGGAAAAATAGGTACATTTTAACCATGGTAGACTATGCAACTAGGTATCCGGAGGCAGTAGCATTGCCCTCAATTGAAACTGAGAGAGTAGCTGAGGCATTAGTTGATATGTTCAGTAGGCTAGGTGTACCAGAGGAAATGCTGACTGATTGTGGGTCACAGTTTACGTCAGAACTTATGGCTGAAGTAAGCAGGTTATTGTCTTTGCGTCAAATCATGACAACACCATATCACCCTATGTGTAACGGGTTAGTCGAACGATTTAACGGGACGTTAAAGCAAATGTTACGGCGTATGTGTACCGAGAGACCCAAAGATTGGGACAAGTATCTCAATGCTTTATTGTTTGCATTTAGAGAGGTACCACAAGAGAGTTTAGGATTCTCTCCGTTTGAGTTATTGTACGGTAGGTCAGTTAGAGGTCCCATGAGGATTCTTAGAGAGATGTGGGCAGGTGAAGTAGATAGTGATGAGGTTAAGACTACATATCAGTATGTTTTAGATCTGAAGGAGAAACTAGAGGAGACTTGTAAGATAGCTCAAAGTCAGTTAGTTAAGGCAAGTACCAAGTATAAACGGTACTATGACCAAAAAGCTAGAGCTAGGAAGTTTAAGATAGATGACCAGGTGTTACTGTTACTCCCGACCGACAATAACAAGTTGTTATTACAATGGAAAGGTCCGTTTTACGTTAGAGGGATAGTGAACACTATGGATTACCGTATCGAGATAAACGGAAAGTTAAAGACCTTTCATGCGAATATGCTGAAAGAGTATATAAGTAGAACCGATAATGTGCAACAAGGGGTGTTAACCGTAGTTAATGTTGCAGTTATTGAGGATAGTGAGGAAGACAGTAGTGAGGACACTAGTCCCATGTATTTTCCCACTAGTGTAGGTAGGGAGAGAGCAGCCGATGTAGATATATCGGGCATGCTTAGTGTAGAGCAGCAACGAGAGATGGGTAGTTTACTCTCGGAGTTCAGTGATGTCTTGTCCGAAAACCCGGGGCAGACAGATGGAGTGCAACATGATATTGTACTCACATCAGGGGAACCAATTAGAATTAAGGGGTATCCCATTCCATTTCACTCCCGATCAATTGTTGATGAGGAGGTGAAAGACATGTTGAAATTGGGTGTCATCGAACCTTCAAACGCCCCATTTTCATCCCCAGTCGTCCTTATTAAGAAGAAAGATGGGTCAATTCGATTCTGTATCGATTTTAGGCAGCTCAATAAACGTACCATCTTTGATGCAGAGCCAATGCCTAATATTGAGGAGGTATTCTCTAAACTTGCGGGATATTCGTATTTCTCCAAGTTAGACCTCAGTAAAGGTTATTGGCAAGTCCCACTTTCAGACCGGGCTAAAGAGATGACCTCCTTCGAAACTTCGCAAGGACTTTTTAAGTTCAAGGTCATGCCCTTTGGTCTCGTAAACGCCCCAGCAACATTCTGTAGGTTAATGAGGAAAGTCCTGAAGGATTTGTCCAACACAGACAGTTTTGTAGATGACATCCTGGTGTTTACAACAACATTTGAAGACCATATTAAGGCTCTACGTAATCTGTTGGAACGGCTACGCCGGTTTAAACTGACTGCAAAACCTAGCAAGTGTCACATAGGTTACGCAGATATAGAGTGTCTGGGTCATGTTGTCGGGAGGGACCAGAAATTGAAACCCAACCCCGACAAGGTTAAGGCAATTCAAGAAGCACCAAGACCCGAGACAAAGAAACAAGTTAGGTCATTTTTAGGGTTGGCGGGTTTTTACAGGAAGTTTATTCCAAACTTTTCGGCTATAGCTGCACCTTTGTCAGACTTGACAAAGAAAGGTCAACCCAATAGGATAACTTGGGGGGAAAGCCAGGAGCGAGCTTTCGTCTCTTTAAAGGGGAGTCTGGTCAAAACCCCAATACTAAAATTACCTGAACTTGACCAGGAGTTTATCCTCAGAACGGATGCCTCCGATATCGGGGTGGGTGCAGTCCTACTGCAAGAGCAAGATGGGTGTAGTCTCCCCGTGGCTTACGCAAGTCGGAAACTATTACCCCGGGAATGTAACTACTCTGTTATCGAAAGGGAATGTCTTGCAGTAGTGTGGGGTGTCAGTAAATTCCACCGATATGTTTTTGGTAAGGAATTTGTCTTGGAGACTGACCACCAACCGTTAGCTTATATGAATAAAGCAAAGGTAGCTAACAGTAGGTTAATGAGGTGGGCACTGACTCTGCAGCCTTACCGGATGAAAATTAAAGCGATCCGAGGAAAGGACAATATTGGGGCAGACTATTTAAGTCGCCGCACATAATGACCGGTTTAATATAATAGTGTATTGCAGTGTATTGTACAATAGTAGTATATGTTACGACAGGGTAGTGTACAATTGTAGAATAGTGTTCAAATTGTAATTACATATTATAGTTGGGTTATAACTGCAGTGGATGTTTTCCGGAAGACGGTCGTTGTACTGGCTGAAGGTTGCATCCCTCGGTAGTAATATTTATATACTCAAGCGATTGAGCGATCAGCTTGTACGTTTTGTCGCTCGTTTGCTCAGAAGAATTAATAGTTTCTTAACGTGTAAATATTAATTATCATTTTGTTGAATTTTAAAAGTGTAGCACTTTCTTTAAGTGGGGAGATGTTGTCACAAAATGTCACGGGTAGAGCGTACTGGTCGTATATAGCTCTTGTATCGGTTACACCCAAAATCTATTGTTCGAGTTGAAACAATTTCACCATATTCATGATCTATTCATGTAACACGTAAAAGCGTGCACATTTTAAGTGGCCGCCAGAGAGGCCGTGTCATAAGTTTAGTTTTGTGCTAATGCATGTAAACGTATAGGTAAATTTTCCTTAAACGGCAAAATTGTATAAGGGGCCTCTCGTGTTGATTCAATACTGTAGATTTAGCCACGTTTGTCACGGACTGAACGGGGGAAATAATGATTTGGGCGTAATGTTTGCTATAAATGCCATTGTCTTCTAGCTATCGCCGGGATAATCGATAGTACTTTGTTGGAACAGAGATTGGACGGCAAATTTCACAGGCAACATGTGGTTAGTAGTTTTATTAAACTTTTATCGTATATTTGTATTCAGTGGGCGGCGCCATCTTGTTTGGCGGTTACGACATCCGGTTAGCATTGATGTTTCTCAAACATAACTTTAGACTAGCATATGATTTGAAGTGACTTTATTAGATGTAATTATGGTAATTGATCATTAATTGTAAAACAATATTAATTTGATAACAGTGGATAATAGGTGCATTAATTAACGTTGGCGTATAATTCAGTGATTGTAATACACGATTGTTAACATTAGTTAACAATGAGATGAGTGACAAGAATAAATGCGTGCATGCATAACTCAGTGAGTGTAATATATGAGTAATTTGATCATGTTTATATTACATGTATTAAGGGCATTGATTAACAGCGACGTACATAGCGTATACATGGCGTTGTAGAATATGTATACATTGCTACTAATCATTAGTACAGCTTACATATATTGATTGAATAATGATTTGTTTGGGTAATGATAATTATGCAAGATTGTTATGTTTGTCAACCGACATCTAAAACGTATGTATAATTACAGCCTAAGCCATCCAGGATATAAGCCATCCAGGGTTGGAGTAAGCCATCTAGGTTTGGATATCCAGGAGTGGAGCTAAGCTTCCACGAATAACGTTACAAGCGGTGGAGACGGTCCCCGTACCTGCGCAGCCAGGTTTTACTAACGACAACCCCCGGGACACAAGGTGGGCCCGTTACCAGTCCTCACTGGAGGAATATCATTCACAATCTCAGTGGAGATTAACTATCATTGCATCGCGTCATCAACCCTTACAGAAGGCATTTGATGACAATCATCCATTGAATTCGCGCATCATCACCTTCATGAGCTCTCGCGCATCACAGTTATCGCGCTAGATCAACATTGTTATAGCTTTAACAACACTTCAGTGTCTTAGACATTCAGTATTTATAACAATACTAAGAACGTCTTAAACGTTCAGGAGAACATTCTTTTCATAGTTCATTTGTGTATTCGCTTGTTTTTTTAGATAATTGTATATATATTAAACATATTTTAAAAGTTGCATTAAACTTATGTAAATGCATTCACCGTCATTGATTCTTTCCTGAGTTAGCCCAACCACTAAGGTCATCCTGTGACAGCACGAAACAATTTACACCATGGTAATGTAACCTGCTTACTAGTACTAAAAGGACACCACACGAAACAATTTACATCAAGATACGGTAAACATCTTACTAGTATTAATATGACACCACACGAAACAATTTGCATCATGATAATGTAACCTTCTTACTAGTATTAATATGATACCACATGAAACAATTTATATCAAGATGAGGTAAACATCTTACCAGTATTAATTTGACACCACATGAAACAATTTACATCAAATACGGTTAACATTTTACTAATATTAATATGAAAGAATACGAAAAAATGTACATCAATATACGGTAAACATCTTACTAGGATTAATATGACACCATACGAAATAGTTTACATAAAGATACTGTTAACATCTTACTAGTATTAATATGAAACCATAAGAAATAATTTACATCAATATAAGGTTAACATCTTACTAGAATTAACATGACACCATACGAAATAATTTACATCAAAATACGGTTAACATCTTACTAGTATTAATATGACACCATACGAAATAATTTACATCAATATAGGGTTAACATCTTACTAGTATTAACATGAAACCGTACGAAATAATTTACATCAAAATACGGTTAACATCTTACTAGTATTAATATGACACCATACGAAATAATTTACATCAAAATACGGTAAACATCTTACTAGTATTAATATGACACCATCCGAAAAAATTTAAATCAAAATACGGTAAACATCTTACTAGTGTTAACATGACACCATACGAAATAGTTTACATAAAGATACGGTTAACATTTTACTAGTATTAATATGAAACCATAAGAAATAATTTACATCAATATACGGTTAACATCTTACTAGTGTTAACATGACACCATACGAAATAATTTACATCAAAATACGGTTAACATCTTACTAGTATTAATATGACACCATACGAAATAATTTACATCAATATAGGGTTAACATCTTACTAGTATAAACCTGACACCATACGAAATAATTTACATCAAAATACGGTTAACATCTTACTAGTATTAATATGACACCATACGAATTAATTTACATCAAAACACGGTTAACATCTTACTAGTATTAATATGACACCATACGAAAAAATGTACATCAATATACGGTTAACATCTTACTAGTATTAACATGACACCATACGAAATAATTTACATCAAAATACGCTTAACATCTTACTAGTATTAATATGACACCATACGAAATAATTTACATCAAAATACGGTTAACATCTTACTAGAATTAATATGACACCATACGAAATAATTTACATCAAAATACGGTTAACATCTTACTAGAATTAATATGACACCATACGCAATAATTTACATCAAAATACGGTTAACATCTTACTAGTATTAATATGACACCATACTAAATAATTTACATAAAAATACGGTTAACATCTTACTAGTAATACTATGACACCATACGAAATAATTTACATCAAAATACGGATAAAATGTTACTAGGATTAATATGACACCATACGAAATAATTTACATCAAGATAGGTAAACATCTTACTAATATTAATATGACACCATATGAAAAAATTTACATCAAGATACGGTTAACATCTTACTAGTATTAATATGACACCATATAAAACAATTTAAAGCAAGCTACGGTTAACGTCTTACTAGTATTAATATGAAACCATACGAAATAAGTTACATTAAAATACAGTTAACATCTTACTAGTATTAATATGAAACCTTACCAAATAATGTACATCAAAATACGGTTAACATCTTACTAGAATTAATATGACACCATACGAAATAATTTACATCAAAATACGGTTAACATCTTACTAGTATTAATATGACACCATACGAAATAATTTACATTAAAATACGGTTAAAATCTTAGTAGTATTACTATGAAACAATACGAAATAATTTACATTAAAATACGATTAATATCTTACTATAATTACAATGAAACCATATGAAATAATTTACATCAAAATACGGTTAACATCTTACTACTATTAATATGACACCATACGAAATAATTTACATCAAAATACGGTTAACATCTTACTAGTATTAATATGACACCATACGAAATAATTTACTTCAAAATACGGTTTACATCTTACTACTATTAATATTACACCATACGAAATAGTTTACATCAAGATACGGTTAACATCTTACTACTATTAATATGACACCATACGAAATAATTTACATCAAAATACGGTTAACATTTTACTACTATTAATATGACACCATACGAATTAATTTACATCAAAATACGGTTAACATCTTACTAGTATTAATATGACACCATACGAAACAATTTAAATTAAGATACGGTTAACATCTTACTAGTATTAACATGACACCTTACGAAATAATGTACATCAAAATACGGTTAACTACTTAATGGTATTAATATGACGCCAGACGAAATAATTTACATCAAAATACGGTTAACATGTTACTAGGATTAATATGACACCATACGAAATAATTTACATCAAGATACGGTAAACATCTTACTAATATTAATATGACAGCATATGAAACAATTTACATCAAGATACGGGTATTATCTTACTAGTATTAATATGAAACCTTACCAAATAAGTTACATCAAACTTCGGTCAACATCTTACTAGTATTAATATGACACCATACTAAATAATTTACATAAAAATACGGTTAACATCTTACTAGTAATACTATGACACCATACGAAATAATTTACATCAAAATACGGATAAAATGTTACTAGGATTAATATGACACCATACGAAATAATTTACATCAAGATAGGTAAACATCTTACTAATATTAATATGACACCATATGAAAAAATTTACATCAAGATACGGTTAACATCTTACTAGTATTAATATGACACCATATAAAACAATTTACAGCAAGCTACGGTTAACGTCTTACTAGTATTAATATGAAACCGTACGAAATAAGTTACATTAAAATACAGTTAACATCTTACTAGTATTAATATGAAACCTTACCAAATAATGTACATCAAAATACGGTTAACATCTTACTAGAATTAATATGACACCATACGAAATAATTTACATCAAAATACGGTTAACATCTTACTAGTATTAATATGACACCATACGAAATAATTTACATTAAAATACGGTTAAAATCTTAGCAGTATTACTATGAAACAATACGAAATAATTTACATTAAAATACGATTAATATCTTACTATAATTACAATGAAACCATATGAAATAATTTACATCAAAATACGGTTAACATCTTACTACTATTAATATGACACCATACGAAATAATTTACATCAAAATACGGTTAACATCTTACTAGTATTAATATGACACCATACGAAATAATTTACTTCAAAATACGGTTAACATCTTACTACTATTAATATTACACCATACGAAATAGTTTACATCAAGATACGGTTAACATCTTACTACTATTAATATGACACCATACGAAATAATTTACATCAAAATACGGTTATCATTTTACTACTATTAATATGACACCATACGAATTAATTTACATCAAAATACGGTTAACATCTTACTAGTATTAATATGACACCATACGAAACAATTTAAATTAAGATACGGTTAACATCTTACTAGTATTAACATGACACCTTACGAAATAATGTACATCAAAATACGGTTAACAACTTAATGGTTATAATATGACGCCAGACGAAATAATTTACATCAAAATACGGTTAACATGTTACTAGGATTAATATGACACCATACGAAATAATTTACATCAAGATACGGTAAACATCTTACTAATATTAATATGACAGCATATGAAACAATTTACATCAAGATACGGGTATTATCTTACTAGTATTAATATGAAACCTTACCAAATAAGTTACATCAAACTACGGTCAACATCTTACTAGTATTAATATGAAACCATACGAAATAATTTACATTAAAATACGGTTAACATCTTACTAGTATTAATATGACACCATACGAAATAATTTACATTAAAATACGGTTAACATCTTACTAGTATTAATATGACACCATACGAAATAATTTACATCAAAATACGGTTAACATCTTACTAGTATTAATATGACACCATACGAAACAATTTACATCAAGATACGGTTAACATCTGACTAGTATTAACATGACACAACAGGATACAATGTCCATCAAGATACGGTAAACATCTTACTAGTATTAACATGACACCATACGAACTAATTTACATCAAGATACGGTTAACATCTTACTAGTATTAATATGACGAAACAATTTACATCATGATAATGAAACCTGTTTACTAGTATTAATATGACACCATACGAAACAATTTCCATCAAGATACGGTAAACATCTGACTAGTATTAACATGACACAACAGGATGCAATGCATATCAAGATACGGTAAACATATTACTAGTATTAACATGACACCATACGAAATAATTTACATTAAGATACGGTTAACATCTTACTAGTATTAATATGACAACATACGAAATAATTTACATCGAAATACGGTTAACATCTTACTAGTATTAATATGAAACCATACGAAATAATTGACAACAAAGTACGGCTAACATCTTACTAATATTAATATGACACCATACGAAATAATTTACATCAAAATACGGTTAACATCTTACTAGTATTAATATTACACCATACGAAATAGTTTACATCAAAATACTGTTAACATCTTATTAGTAATACTATGACACCATACGAAATAATTTACATCAAAATACGGTTAACATCTTACTAGTATTAACATGACGCCATACGAACTAATTTACATCAAAATACGGTTAATATTTTACTAGTATTAATATTAAACCATACGAAATAGTTTACATCAAAATACGGTTAACATTTTCCTCGTATTAATATGACACCATACGAAATAATTTTCATCAAAATACGGTTAACATCTTACTAGTATTAACATGACACCAAACGAACTAATTTACATCAAGATACGGTTAACATCTTACTAGTATTAATATGACAACATACGAAATTATTTACATCAAAATACGGTTAACATATTACTAGTATTAATATGACACCATAAGAAATAATTTACATCAAGATACGGTTAACATCTTACTGGTATTAATATGACAACATACGAAATTATTTACATCAAAATACGGCTAACATCTTACTAGTATTAATATGACACCATACGAAATAATTTACATCAAGATACGGTTAACATCTTACTAGTATTAATATGACACCATATGCAATAATTTACATCAAGAGACGGTTAACATCTTACTACTATTAATATGACACCATACGAAATAATTGACATCAAGATACGGTTAACATCTTACTAGTATTAATATGACACCATACGAAATAATTTACATCAAAATACGGTTAACATTTTACTAGTATTAATATGACACCATACGAACTAATTTACATCTAGATACGGTTAAAATTTTACTAGTATTAATATGACAACATATGAAATAATTTACATCAAAATACGGTTAACATCTTACTAGTATTAACATGACACCAAACGAACTAATTTACATCAAGAAACGGTTAACATCTTACTAGTATTAATATGACAACATACGAAATTATTTACATCAAAATACGGTTAACATCTTACTAGTATTAATATGACACCATACGAAATAATTTACATCAAGAGACGGTTAACATCTTACTACTATTAATATGACACCATACGAAATAATTTACATCAAAATACGGTTAACATTTTACTAGTATTAATATGACACCATACGAAATAGTTTACATCAAGAGACGGTTAATATCTTACTAATATTAATATGACACCATACGAAATAATTTACATCAATATACGGTTAACATCTTACTAGTGTTAACATGACACCATACGAAATAATTTACATCAAAAACGGTTAACATCTTACTAGTATTAATATGAAACCATAAGAAATAATTTACATCAATATACGGTTAACATCTTACTAGTGTTAACATGACACCATACGAAATAATTTACATCAAAATACGGTTAACATCTTACTAGTATTAATATGACACCACACGAAATAATTTACATCAATATACGGTTAACATCTTACTAGTATTAACATGACACCATACGAAATAATTTACATCAAAAAACGGTTAACATCTTACTAGTATTAATATGAGACCATACGAATTAATTTACATCAAAATACGGTTAACATCTTACTAGTATTAATATGACACCATACGAAATAATGTACATCAATATACGGTTAACATCTTACTTGTATTAACATGACACCATACGAAATAATTTACATCAAAATACGCTTAACATCTTACTAGTATTAATATGACACTATACGAAATAATTTACATCAAAATACGGTTAACATCTTACTATAATTAATATGACACCTTACGAAATAATTTACATCAAAATACGGTTAACATCTTACTAGTATTAATATGACACCATACGAAATAATTTACATTAAAATACGGTTAACATCTTACTAGTAATACTATGACACCATACGAAATAATTTACATCAAAATACGGATAACATGTTACTAGGATTAATATGACACCATACGAAATAATTTACATCAAAATACGGTTAACATATTACTAGTATTAATATGACACCATACGAAATAATTTACATCAAGATACGGTTAACATCTTACTAGTATAAATATGACAACACACGAAATTATTTACATCAAAATACGGTTAACATCTTACTAGTATTAATATGACACCATACGAAACAATTTACATCAAGATACGGTTAACATCTTACTAGTATTAATATGACACCATACGAAATAATTTACATCAAGAGACGGTTAACATCTTACTACTATTAATATGACACCATACGAAATAATTTACATCAAGAGACGGTTAAAATCTTACTATTATTAATATGACACCATACGAAATAATTTACATCAAGATACGGTTAACGTCTTACTAGTATTAACATGACAACATACGAAATAATTATATAAAATTTGCTAACGAGTTTAATAAATTCAATAATGAATGAGAACGAATGTTAGATTCTATTTATCATTTAACTCACATATCGACTTTTATTGCATTTTGCCTGTCGCTTTATCACGCGAAATCGACATAAACCGTGGGAATTGGATCATAGTCATTATTGATTTTTTTGACAGCGCATACTGGCTTATTTGCAAACTTATATAACTAGTGGTATATCGAAAATATAGAATGGTGTTATTCCACTCCCTCTCCGTATGTTATGTGATAAATATATATAATATATGTATAATATATTTTATGGACAATTATTGTTCAACATTGCTTTACAACTGAATACTCTAAACCAGTTCTCGCCTTTACGGCTTCATCTTAGAGGGATAAAAATAAACATAAAACATAAACGTACAGCAGGAGCCCTTTAGAGCTGCACTAATAGTTTAGTTTCATTTGATTTTGTATATTTTTCACAAGTGTACGTTTATGTTTGATGTGTATAACTCTCTGATGAAGCCATAAAGGCGAAAACCGGTTTAGAGTATTAAGTTGTAAAGCACTGTTGAACAATACTTTTCCATACCATATTTAACTTGTGTATATGGTTCATGCAACAATTCTGGGTCCAGTCTTTTTTTTTCGTTCGATGTATGCTTTTCTCTACCATATATTTATTTATACATATATCATATCAACGATTTATAGTTCAATTGTACGCAATGTGCGGGCAACAAAAATGTTGCTGAACGAGATAATGTTAAGTTACACAAGTTACACAAAGACGAATGTTATTTCCATGTTTTGTTACCACGCTCTTATCAGAGGGTATTCTTCTTTTCAGAAAAACATAGATGTGTTAAAAATAGACGTAGAGTACGCTGAGTGGGCATCACTGGAACAAATGTTGGAGACTGGAACATTGACAACCGTGAAACAGTTGCTTGTAGAATTACACATGTTTAGTAAATTAGTTCCAGAAACTCTGACACGTACATCAGATGATCTCAGACAGCACTTGAATGTCCTACGTGGCCTGTATGAACTAGGGTTTAGAATTTTCCATTTTAGTATGTGGGCACAGCCGGGTACAATACACACGGACACATATGGGAACGTTCGCACAGGGTGCCATGAAGTGCATTTCATGAACATTAATTATAAAGTATAAACTAAAAACTAGATCTACTTTTTTAAAGAGACACGCAATCTTGAATTTCTTAATTTCTTATTTTTATAAGTTATAACTGAAATGATTAGAATTAGATATATCACAAGTTTAAATATAAATTTCTTAAACATGGTGGGATCCCGTTAGTGTTTCCTCTCAACTGGCATATTTGTAATTCTAATTATCTAGTTCAATCCAAGTTGTTGATTATTTTAGAGCAGCATTATATATTTAAACCTATGGCAGAATAACGAAAAAAACAGGACATTTATTTTTTCACACAATACTACATTTACGCCTCAAAGTACTTGCAGTAGTTTGATTTAAATTATATGCAAGCAGGTTTATAGTAAAAAATAATACTTCACTAATGTAAATACCGTGTATGATCAATACTTGCTGATTGCAGTGTGTCCCTTTATATTTACACGTGTAAGCGGTAAAGATGTTCGAGGAAAAACAGTTATACAGGGGTTGGGTATTTGATACCAGTGATTATTCTTTCTCACTGCTATTTCGGAAATCTCCGTACGATGTTTAAATTTTCAGTCACATGATGAAAGGTCACACGCCTTCATGGTAAATGTATTAATGATCACCACTCGTTTATAAATGTCGGTGTGACATGGGGTATTGCCCTTTTATGCGTTAACGTCAACCAACGTCAACCAACGTTAACCTTTGAGCATTTGCAACGGCCAGAGAATGATATTTGCGTTACCTGTCGTTGTCGGGGTAGAAAAGAGCAGTGTGAACATCTACGAGAATATCTCACAATGACAGCAAAGCTATGGGAGAAATCTTATGCGAGAAAGCTGGAAATGGGTGAAACATATGATAGAAATGCTGGAATAGGGATAAATGTTTATGTTGGAGATAAGCTGAAAATGTGAGAAAAGATAAGGGAACAATCTCATTAAAATATGAATTTGACTCGAAACCTTTGTGCAATATAACTAACAATTAATAATCATTAGATTATTTTTTTTAAACCATTTAAATAATTATAATGATTTTTAAATATGCAAGCAATGTAGAAACACTATCGGGACGCCACGAGTTAAAAACAAGGTTGACATGTCTCCTCTTAACGTATATTATAAATACAAACTGTAAAGAGGGTCCATTGGTAACTAACAACACACAAAATAGAGACAAGTAGCAGACATTAGTGTTGACGGTATTTGATTTCATTACATGCGGATAACATCAATGTTCTTAATGTTTTGTATATATGGTGTCACTGTATTGTATTTCTTGGTGTAATAACTTATTCTAGTGTTGATGGTATACGATGTCATTACATGTACACTAAAGAAGAGGTTAAAAACGTGTTCATAATGTTTTGTATATATGGTGGGATTATTTTACTTGGTGTAATAACATATTTTAGTGTTGATGGTATATGATGTCATTACATGTACACTAAAGAAGAGGTTAAAAACGTGTTCATGATATTTGTATATATGGTGTCACTGGATTATTTTACTTGGTGTAATAAGATATTTTAGTGTTGATGGTATATGATGTCATTTCATGTACACTAAAGAAGAGGTTAAAAACGTGTTCATGATATTTGTATATATGGTGTCACTGGATTATTTTACTTGGTGTAATAACATATTTTAGTGTTGATGGTATATGATGTCATTACATGTACACTAAAGAAGAGGTTAACAACGTGTTCATAATATTTGTATATATGGTGTCACTGGATTATTTTTCTTGGTGTAATAACATATTTGAGTGTTGATGGTATACGATGTCATTACATGTACAATAAAGAAGAGGTTAAAAACGTGTTCATAATGTTTTGTATATATGGTGGGATTATTTTACTTGGTGTAATAACATATTTTAGTGTTGATGGTATATGATGTCATTACATGTACACTAAAGAAGAGGTTAAAAACGTGTTCATAATGTTTTGTATATATGGTGGGATTATTTTACTTGGTGTAATGACTTATGTTAGTGTGTATGGTTTATGATGTCATTACATGATCACTAAAGAAGAGGTTAAAAACGTGTTCATAATATTTTGTATATATGGTGTCACTGGATAGTTTTACATGGTGTAATAACATATTTTAGTATTGATGGTATTTGATGTCATTACATGTACACTAAAAAAGAGGTTAAAAACGAGTTCATAATGTGTTGTATATATGGTGTCATTGGATTGTTTTACTTGGTGTAGTAACATACTGTTGTTGTTTTTTCGATCACCACTTTGACGACCCGTTTGTTCTCCCCGTAAATGGGTGTGTGATGGGTCGGAGAGGACCATCCCACCGCAAACCTTACAAATATAACGATATATCTTAATAAATGCATGAAAATTTATATAAGCACAAAGTACAAGCGTGTTATTATTCAGTTAAAATGTAAACAAATACTACATGTTGTAATAGATGCAGTTAATATTTGTATTATTAAAGGGAATTATTTTAGCATGTAAAACTATAGAAAAAAATAAGAAAAATATAGTGAAAATGAGATATATGGTCCTATAGAAACCACAGCGGCCGTTGTCTTACTGTGAATGTTAATCCCCATGCAGCCCCTCACAACAGAAAACATATGAGTATTGATTAAAATGATATCAACTTTAAAAGTGATGTGATCTTGGTTCAGCTGAATTGGCCTTTGTAAACACTTTTTATTCGGATAATATTACCTGTTATCACATTATTCAGACGATGAATTATATAATATTACAAAAACTCATTTTGTTATAAGTATATTTTAGGACGGTTCGAAAATGTATTTGTATTTTTGCCAGTTTTTGTGTCTGTGACGTCATATGCCTTTACTAATGCAATTCTTGTTTGTTTTTTGCGTGTTTTGCGGTTTACTTTGTTCTGTAAAAGCTGCATTTCCTGTTCTACTTTTATACTTACTTTTGATAGAAAGGTTCTGGATTGTTGTTCATAATGGCTATTTCTTTAATTGTTTTATAACAATGTACAAGTCTGTTTTTGAAGGCTGCTTTATATAGTGGTGCAATTAGGCGTTTAGTTGAAAATATAAAGTACTTGATTTCAAGTATTACACTGAGATCAGCTGTAGACATATTATTTTCCAATGTTAAAAACAAATAACTCCTCAGTGAATGGAATTAAAACACTTTTAATGTATAATCTATTGTTTTCTTGATGTAAAACGTTCTGTATATCAGAACAAAACCATAACAAATGGACCAGTGTTTCTTCCTGGTGACAGGTGTGACACAGATGGCTATCTATTGCAATTATGGTATGCAGGTATTTTCTTTTACCCATTCGGACACGAAACTGTCTATCATCTAAGAAATTTTCTATAAAAATTGGTAATAGGCTTCTAAGACCAAGATAATAAAGATCAGTCATAATACCATACTTCCATGAGGTATCATAAGCTTTCTCCAAGCCAAACAATACAGCGACTAGATGTTATTTCTTTAGGAAATATAGATATAAATATCGAACATGAAAAGCAGCATTCAAGGACGACAGTCAACGACAAACACACACAGAAACAAAGAACAAATTTAAAGATGAATAACAGGTCAAATAAGACATCACAAACACAAAAGGGTTGACAATAGGGCTACACCTTGGATCGGTCAGATGCAAAAAAAGGCCGCTGGGGGTTTAAACCAGGTTCTAGGGTGCACCAAACCCCACACTTACCCTACTGTCAACCCAATAAAACGGGACAGTGTAAAAAAGAAATCCCCGCCATGAACTATTCTCTAACCAATATTAGATATAATAATATTAGCAATATAGGTAAAACACAAAAATGCTCATGTATATATAAATACAAAAAAAATAAAATCTAGAAAGCCACAAAGAAGATACTCAATGACTTGGCAGAAGGCAGAGCAACAAGAGAATAAACCATTGAGGGCACGACAAGTCAGGACTGTAGACAAACATCAAACGTAACCGTCCTTTTGGGCTTTAGGTAGACGTCATCATAGGATCCACAGCCTGTCCGGTCATCGCACAAATAAAGCGGAAAGCATAGTGGCGAACTGTAAATGCAGGCGGGTAGCTAGACCAGTTTTCGTCATATGCTGTGGTTGATCGCAATACTAAAACATCATTAATTAAAAGTGCTTTGAAATGCATTCTGTATTTTTTTATTTTCAAAATGTTCGAACGCAGTTGCGTATCGGCCTATAGTCAGCTACGTGCCTGAAATGGGTCATCACCAAGCATACAGTGCGTTGCAAAATGATAGGGTCATAACCTCTTTTGATAAACCTTTTAACAAAGAAATATAAAAAGATCGGACAGGGAAAGTAGCATTCAAGGAGGACAGTCAACCACAAAACACAGAAACAAACACCCAAACAGACAAAGATAGTATGAAAGTGATCATGGTCAAGAATCTTACGAAGTTTGTTAATCACGTCAATTTAGAAGTCAGGTTGTGATAGTCCTTGTCGCAGAAGAGTTTTTAAATTACTTTTATCTTTGGAAAGAAGATCAGGGTTACGATGATAACATTTTGCGAAGGTTTTACGAAGTTTTAGGTAACGGTAACCCTGGTGGAGTAGCTTTTTAGTTATACAAAGATTACGAATATTAAAGTCCTAAACTCGAGTACAAGCTCTTGAAAAACGAATAAGTTGAGACACATAAACCCCAAAAGAAGTTGCTCGGGGAACATCCCCATCTAACTGGGGATAATTAACAATATCAAAATTAAAATCATCCCTCTTGTCATATTTTTTGCTAATTATTACACCATTTTCAATGCAGAGATGTAAATCAAGAAAAGAAGCGTTAGTATCAGAAATATTAGCCTTGTTAAGTCGAAGTTCTGTAGGGTATATATTATTAACCATAGTAGAAAAGAAAGGGTTGTCAATGTTTAATATGTCATCCAGATACCGAGAGGTGACACTAAAGGCCTCAATAACATCTTCCTGGGTATCTGGTGAAAGACTCAACATGAAATATCTTTCATAGCTATATAAAAACAAATCTGCGACAAGGGTATGCACAGTTAGTACCCCTAGGGATACCAACAATTTGTCTATAAACGGTCGTTCCATACTTGACAAAAATATTATCTAATAGGAAGATGAGTGATTCACAAACTTCTTGGCAATTCCACATAGTGTAATTGTCTAAACTGCCGTTAGTAAAAAACGTTTTAATAAAATTACAGGCCAACAATGTAGTATTTTCCCTAGCGAATGTTTTTTTAATAAGAGCAATAAGCTTGTCTTTGATAAGGTTGTGTGGTAAGGTTGTATACAGTGTAAAGAAGTCATAAGCGAGCCAACGTAAATGTGATGTATTTGAATTGAATGGGTATGAGTGTGTAGATGTTCCAAGAAACTTAGTGTATCATCTAGAAAAAAGAGTAATAGAGGTCATGGTGGAGTATGTTTGTTTATACGCGAAACAGTTATGAATGGTATACATATTTTAGAAAAAGATAGTAATGGTTTTATATGGGTAAAATTTGATAAGCATTTCTTTAACATGGAAACTGATATATGTGTATGCTTTGTGTATATACCACCCGACGATTCTGTATATTTTAAAACACACGATGTAGGTTTTTTTGAAAAACTTGAAAGTGGTGTTAGGAAATATTCATTATCTGGCCAAATCTCGGTAATTGGTGACCTAAATGCAAGATGTGGTTCCAAGGATGATTTTTCACTGAATAGTAATATTTTTGAAGAATACATTTTAACTATTGATGGTAATAATTCCGATGAAATGTGTGTTAATATTGGGGAAAGAGCATCTGCTGATAAAATTTGTAATGCATCTGGGTTAAAGCTTTTGGATATATGTAAAAGCACTAATCTCAGAATTGTCAACGGTAGGGTTGGTGATATTTTCCCATTAATTAAAGAGTTTATAGTACATGATGTATATTCATTTTCCCCTCACGTGCCAATACAATTAAATTTAAAAGTCCAATATAAATGGACACCAACGACACAGGAAACGATTACAATAAATAAAATAGATTGGGATAATACTAAAAATGATTTATTTAAAGAAATATTACCTACAGAAGCCTCTCAATTTGATAATATTATTTATCAAATATCTTCATCTAACTTAGTTATTAGCAGTGGCGTTAATACTTTGCGAATACCCTGTACAATTGTGCCTTTAGCGTATATGGTTCTACCAAACGAGTAAAGCGTAGTAACAGTAACACGTCTAGTCGTAAACATGTCAGCCCGTGGTTCACGGAGGAATGCGAATTAGCCAGACGTGACCTTAAGTCGGCCAATAAAGCGTACAAAAGTATTAGGACGAATGAAAACATAACTTTGGTTATATCCAAACTCAGATATTATTGTAAGGCCAAACGCCGAGCGAAAGCAAAATATATAATAAATCAAAAAACATTATTACACGAAGCAGCCAAAACCCAGCCAAAAAAGTTTTGGGAATTTATAAGAAAAACCAGAAAGAAAGGTAATATTAAAAATAATATTCCTGATGGGGAATTTTTTAAACATTTTAAAGATTTATTTTCTTCAGATGATATATATTCAAATGAGGATGTTGAGAACTATTTAAGAACAAGTAATTATGACGCTATAATTGAACAGTTAGATTGTGAGATAAGCATTGACGAGGTTAAAAAAGCTATAGCAATGTTAAAAAGACAAAAAAGTTCGGGGACGGACTCGTTGACCTCGGAAATGTTTATAGAAGGGAGCGCTATTCTATCACCAATTTTATGTAAACTTTTTAATCATATATATAATAGCGAAATTTATCCAGATAGCTGGACAAATGGTATACTTGTCCCTGTACAAAAAAAAGGTGACAAAAATGATGTAAATAATTACCGTGGTATTATGCTTACAAGTATTTTTTCTAAAATATTTTCTCAAATTCTAGACAGTCGACTACGTAAATGGGCAGAAACAAATAATTTATTGTCAGATAACCAGTTTGGTTTCAGACAACATAAAAGTACAATTGATTGTGTTTTTATCCTTAATTCGATTATTAATAAAGTCATTTCCGGTGAAAAGAAAAAACTATATTGTGCTTTTATAGACTTTAAGAAAGAATTTGATTTGATATACAGAAATGGGATATGGTTTATATTAATAAATGGAATTACAGAAATGGGATATGGTTTAAATTAATAATGATTCATCAAAGTTTGTTAAGATGCTTCAAGCTATGTTTGAATCTGTTAAATCATGCGTGAAAGTAAATGGTACATTAACTGAACATTTCGATAGTTATATTGGGGTGAAGCAAGGGGAGCCATTGTCTCCTTTATTGTTTATTTTATTTATCAACGACTTATCAGAGTCTCTTTATGATGATACAGTAGACATGATAACGCTAAATGAACTGCAAATCTTTTTGTTAATGTTTGCAGACGACACATTTTTATTTTCATATTCAGCAGATGGGTTACAATTTTTACTTAATAAACTTAAAACTTATTGTTTCAAGTGGAATATTACTGTAAATACTAGTAAAACCGTTGCAACGGTCTTTAAACAGGGAACTAGGATGGAAAATACACGTTTTTACTACAATAACGTTGAATTAAACAATACTAAAACATTTACATGTCTAGGTGTAACATTCTCATCAAATGGGAAGATGTTTCAAGCACAAAAGTCTTTGAGTGAACAAGCAATGAAATCTTTATTTTCGCTAAATTCACTTTTTGATGTAATCCCATTAAATATAAGCGAAAAGTTAAAGTTGTTTGATTCAATGATTCTTCCAATTTTAAATTATGGTTCAGAAGTATGGGGCTTTCATAAGGCGCCAGATATAGAAAGAGTACATATTAAATTTTTAAAACAAATCCTCAACGTAATATCACAAACCACAAATGCAACTGTATACGGTGAACTCGGTAGAGAAACATTAGACATCTTACGTAAAGAACGAATTATAAAATATTGGTTTAAAATAATTAAATCCCCAAATTCACTCATGTATAAAGTGTTACAGGACCAAGTACAAAATAAAATCAACGATGTTAACTGTTGGGCTTATCAAGTAAAGACTATCTTATGTAATATAGGTTTTAACTATCTTTGGAATAACCCCGATGTTACTAATATACAAATAACACGCGTTTGTGAACGCCTATATGATCAATATTTGCAAAATTGGTATTCAACACTTCAAGAATCTACAAAATTATCTACTTTCAATATCATTAAAACTGATTTCTCGTTTGAAAAATATGTTGATAGTGTAACAATTAATAAACATAGATTGTCGTTAACTAGATTTAGATGTTATGCACACAACTTAGCTATCGAGGAAGGAAGGTATAGGAATGTCCCTAGAGAGAATAGGTTGTGTACTTTTTGTAATATGAATGTCATTGAAAATGAATATCACTTTCTGCTAGCATGTCCTTATTATAGAGAACTAAGAAACATGTGCATACCAAGATATTATTGCAGCTGGCCAAATATGCATAAGTTTAAATCTCTGGTCGGCACGTAACAAATTAGTCTATTAAAAAGTTTAGCAAAATATATTTATCTGGCAAACCAGAAAAGAGAACAAAGTAATATTTTGGAATAGCGGTATAGTTATAAATAATAAGCGTTAATAATTATATGTAAACATGGTGTGATTTTAGCCCATATGCTAATTGAATAGCTTACCTTCATGCCATGTATAGTACTATTCCACTATCCGTTAATGATCGTCAATGAGAAAACAAGTAATCCATTTAAATTATTTGCTATAGAATTGTAACACATATCCTGCACCGAAATAATCCGTTTTATGTTCACACTTGATATATGAATGACCATTGACTAGACTAGTTGACGCATGCACATGTCGCACGGGACATTCATGTGGATTTTAAATCGTACAGGTAAAAGTATTTATACTCGGCGGTAACGAAAAAGGCCAAATACAAAAAAAAAATGAGCAGTAAACTGAAATAGTTTCTGTGTGTGAACAATATATATATTTGCATCTGTTTTAAAGAAACACCATTATGCGAATGATGTAATGTTATTAAAAGGAATAGTGTTACTATTTTATTAAATATTTACATAAAAATCTATTTACAGTATAGTACTACTATACTTAACATTAAATTAATTACGTTTATCTATTGTTTTTACTATATTATTAAGAAATATGCATAATAAGTAATTATTCAGAAGTATGTCATTACTGTAGTTACCATTATATGAACTATGTGAATGTATCTTTATTACTAATGGAACTATATGTATATATTATAATCTGTCAAAAAACGTTTAATTACACATACCTGTTATCATACTCTTCTCATAGTATATGTGTGTAACTTTTGCCGCCAAATGTATTGGCGATGAACATGTATATATGTTTAAGCCTGAATAAAAACTAAAACTATACGGATTGTTATGTAATTTAGGAATCAAGTACATAGTTAGCAGTTTTCTCTGCTTTTCCTCTACCCCAGCCTTGAAAGTAGTGCACCGAGTGATATGTGTGGAAACAATATCATCCTCAGTAGAATGAACTGGAGTATACGAATTAGTACTACCAAGTACCACAGATAAAACATTGACGTAATGTAGGCGTCAAACAATAATTAGATTTTTAGCTGCTTTATCAGCAGAGACTAAAACAAATTTATTACGACATTTTTGAATTCCCGATTTTAAATTACGAAAGGAAAACCTAGGTCTCGGAGGAAGTAAAGAGGGGTTAGCATTATAAAAGTTAATACGTGTATCTATAATTTAAAAAAGTGACTGTTTCCAAGTAGAAAAAGAGTTTGGATCCACATGTTCTATGCGACATCATTTTATACTAAACTCCTCAATGGATTGGGCGATCTGAGAATGATAGGCATTAAAATCGATAGTTGAAGGTAATCTATACTTAGGACCTTTCGAATATATATGTATTTTGGGTGTTCTGGCTCAAAACCCAAATCACGCCAAATAATCTAAAATCACCACACACAAATTTTCAGTTAACTGAAAATTAAGGCTATTAAACTGGTTATTTAGCATGTCCCAGGCGCTAAATAACCCAAGATTTTAAGATTGAATTATGAAAATGTTTTAAATTTGGATGTTTAAATTTTATTGCAAAATAGAGGTTAAACATTAAAACTTAGGTTGAATACAAAGGTGGTGGATCGTACTCATACACATTACTAAAACAATTTATTACACACTTTTTAGACTTTTTTGGTAAGGTTGCCATTGCTTCCTTTCTTCCCTGCTCTACTAGTTCTTTTTTTTTGAGCTTCACTTATTTTAGCCTTTTTTTGTTTTGTGTCCTGTTTTAAACTATAATATTTATCTAACTCATCCAAAATCAACTTGAACTCTGATCAGATATGTGTGCATCACTCAACGCTTTTGATATTAACTGCTTTATACTATTCAACTTAGACTCTGCCAAAGTTTTTATTTCATGATGTTTTTGAGCTTTTGCATTAAGCTTGCGTCTGATGAAATTAATACAAACACCTGTAGCTCCACATATTATTGCTGCTATTTCTAAAGGTAACAAAACTGGAACAACAAATCCAATCCCAGCCATAATAACACCTGCGGATATTAAGGTAGTGTCAATTCCATCTGTGATATTGATACCACGTTTATATTTTTTTATAAAGTGACTGACGTATATCTCGCTCTGTAATTAACTTTTGTTCAATCTCTGAAATCTTTTGTAATCTATAATTTTGTCCGTCTTCCACTGGCAACTCAGGATATATACTTGGTGCTGTCGGTTGCTTCATTTTTTATTAATAAATAAAAAATTAAATTAATTCAATTAATAATGATGCCACCGTATTTACAGCGGTAGCGTTGGCAATCTTGCATACAAAGTTAACAACAGAACCTGCACCAATTTCTAAAGGTTTATCAAAGTTATCATGATTGCGTGGGATGATGTGAAGCGTTATGCCATAATTTGGTTGTTCAACACCATTGACAGAAACTATTACAGTTACGTCACCAACTAATCGTTCACATGCTAAACCTATTCCCATAATCCGTCCACGGCGTGTCATTACATGCCCCACATTTTTTTCTGCCCCGCCGTAACCAAATGAGAGTATTCTGTTTGATACAAGTGGGCCCTTAGCCTCTGCAAATATTGTTATAATACCATATTTAAGATTATCAACTCTATTTTTTAAATGATTAAACTGGTCAACAAAAGGCACAATTCGCCTGTATAAATTTTGAACATCATTTATCAAAGCCTCTAAGTCTTTTGCTTTTTTAGGTCTTGTTGGTCCATATATACTCATTGTTTTTTTTATAAAAATATATTTTTTAAATAATTTCTAAAACACAACTCATAGGCAAACCGTGATTAAATATCTTGTTGCCATACTCATCTCTAACTTCTATTTTCAATTCAGTAATTGCAAGATTCATAAGACAGTGATATTCAGGATAAACACTTGTATATACTATATCTCCAAACTGCTTATTTACTACAGGCACAACCCCTATAATAGTGCTTTGTGCGCCATTGAAATAATTACTACTCGTATTAACTTGTTCCAGATGAACATATAGCTGTTTATAAGGAGCTAAATTAATTGGGAAATCTCCTATATTAGTACCTGTCAACCATTTTCTGTCCTTGAATCCCAGCAATTTTGAAAGACCGCTTGACATTCGTGTCTCTATTGGCGTATGTATAATGGCTGTTCCAATTTGGACAATATTGTCCAGGATAATCCTTTCATTTAGCACTTTCAACTTTTCTACCAAGTCTTGAAAGTTATAGAGTCCACCTGGTAAATGTTCTATTTTATCTGGGTTTCGTGTCTTTATGGTTTCATGAATAATATTTTGCCAACCGATAGTGTATGTAAAACTTTTTAATCCGACGCGCTTAGTTCCATCTCTATTATCGATATACTGTTGTAAGTTAATAGAGTTGTCTATGTTTGAAATTGTATGAAACATTTGTTTTTAATATATATATATAAAAACACAAATAAAAATGATTTCTAAAGAATTCAAATAAAACCCGGATGCTCAATATTCAAATACTTTTAGCAAAAAAGTGATAGATATAATAAATCAAAACATAGTCATTACATCAGACGGTAGAGACTTTAAAGCATCATTTCCAAATGTCTTTGAAAAATACAAACTCCCATACGTTAAATCAGATACTATAGTCCAAAGCTGGGGAACAGATTGGATGTTATTTTGGCAGAATCAGTTAAACTTTGCTATTTGGTGTGCGACAACTGGATGTGGCATTGATTTTAACAATCATCTAAAAGCTGATGCCCTGGTTGGTTCGTTATTTCGATTTCATGTCTATTACCAAGTCAGAAGAATATTATTTGAGATGAGTGTAGCATTGCCGCAAGACTCAAATTGGAATGCTTTTAATAGCACATATAACCGAAACGCATACGAGAGAATATGCAAGGAGTTTAACGTTGACTTATATTCAGACTGGAGACAGAAACAAAGCTATAATAATGGTCTAGGAACAATTTATAATTACTGGACAAATATTGGTTATCATTCTTTGGTAAATACTGTATACGACAACAAAACGATGAGTTTTAAAGTCTATGAGAGTGATAAAACATATCACATTGATTACATTGCACAAGGATCTGAGGCTGACAACAGCTGGTCTACTTTTATACTAGATAGTTCATCTGGATTTACAAGAGCTGGAGTAGAAAGAATCAATGACAGCATAAGAACAGATACAATTTTTAGCAAATGTAGAGGACGCAATAAATAGCCCCATCGACTTGCCCAGTCAAATTTCAAGATATGAAAACACCTTAAAATATGCAAGAAATAAAGTTAATTTTGTCTATGGAAGTGGATTGTACATGTCTCCGAGTGACATGGAATTAAGAATCGGAACAATACAAGACTACAATAATGAAATTGTAATAGCAACCGATGCACAAGCATTAGGATTGAATAATGATGTAAATGTAAAAACCAGTGCCACCAAAAAATATTCAACCTTTTCAAGGCACCACAACAAAGAAAGTTTTACCGGAACATTCTGACTTTGATAAATCATCAATACATAAAACTGTGGAACATAACCAACCAGAAATACAAAAAATAGCGATTGAACACGAAGATAACAAAACAACTATAATTGTTGATACTATAGTAATAGGTCTTGCTGCATTACTTATTTAAGAGATTTATTAAACCACCCTTTGGCTGCCACATACAACAACCCGGAAACAAACACAAGCAAAGCCCATAGATTGTTACCAAGCCAATTAATAACATTACCTGTTGCAGATAAAAGCCATGATACTATTGCACCAATAACTCCTGGAAGTGCTGCAGCAGCTTTACCAGCCAGGTTGGCTAGAAGTTTACCAAGATTAAATAGTTGTTATTTGATCTAATCTTTTACACTTGATGGATCAGGCTTTGGAGTTGGAACAGGTGCAGTCCCTCCTCCTGTTGTAGGAATAATGGCATCAACTAATACCCCAATAATCATACCAAAGGCAGTCAAACTACTAACAATAGTAATACCTTGCTCCCTAAACAAGGTTTTGATCCTCTCACCCAATGTTGTGTCTTCACTTAACACCTTATTTATAGTTTCTTTTATTCTGTTTATTTGACTGCGTAATGCTTCTTTGTTTTCACTCGCCGCTTCAAGTCGTGCACTTCTTTCATCTTCTTAGTTTTTTATTCTGTCACGTATGCGCTCTTGTTGAAACTCATCCTCCTGCCCGGGGTGCTAACCTGTTCTAATTTTTGTTTTTCTTTTGCTATATCTTTATCAAGCTCATTGAGCTTTGAGAGATTATTAGTAAGTTCTCCACGAAAGCTTTGCAATCTTTTATCTAACCCTCGTATTTCTCGCAGTGTTAGATCTTCTGGTTGAACAGCAGTTTTAGGATGAGTTTCATCTATTATATTACTCAAATCACTCTCAATTATATTTACAGCATCTGCTGTATTTTGTACATCTTCAGTTGTTGAAAAAGTTTGCAATGGTATATCTTCTCCTGCTTTTGTGAGGGTATCTTTTGTTTTTACCAAGGTTGCAAAGTCTGCCCTACCCCGAGCAACTCTTTCACGTGGAACTAAATAATCATACAGTTTTAAAGTTTTTTTCACAAAGTCAATACCATGTTTTCTAACTAAAGTGTCCAGCTTATAAAACTTGATTGGTTCGTTTGGATTATTTCCCCTATAATAGGTAAGTGGGACGTCATCCTTCCCCAACCGAACTGCATATAACATTGTTCTACCGATTTTGTCCTCAGCCACTCTAAAATCATCTTTATAATCAATTCCGCTGATCTCAGCATTAACTTCAGTAAAAAATTGATCTACTAACCACTTTTTTTTTTGTGAGCTGTTCTTTTATTTTATCTTCCCCTTGAAGCTGATTAATATGATTATTTACATTTACAATTTGTCTCTGGAATTCTAAGTCAGGTTGTATAAATTCTTCATCAAGTAATTCATCTACATAAGCATCTGGATCAAACGTAGGATTGTCAAATTCAGCCATTGTTTATTTTATTTTATTTAAAAAAAAATAATATATATATATATATTTAAAAATGTCGGCTTACGGAAACAAACTCAGCCCTCATAGAAAACTAAGAGAGCCTCATGGTGCTAAAGGCATCCGCACAAGTGTAGTAATAACTAATAATCCCTCAACAATAGACCAAAACCAGCAACTGCTTGTGAGATTTCCCAACCTAAGTACTAATGATGTGATAGTTCCAGGTACTGCTCGTCTTGCCTTTGAAATAGAACTTAAAAGCAGAACAGACGCCAACGCTACTCTATTTCAGAATCTGGGTAGAACAATTGTGAAAAAAATGACAATAAGAATAAGTGGCAATGAAGTCATGTCAATAGATGACAGTGATATATATCATTGTTATGTAGATTTATGGAAAAGCCCTACTGAACGAGTAAACATAGCTTACCAAGGTATTGGTAAAGCAAACATGCTAAAACAGAGAGTTGGTGCGGGAGATGCTTCCTCAGACACTGGAGATGAAGCTATAGCAGCAGCTTATGGAAATAGATTTTGTATTCCACTGGACTTTGAAATGTTAGAAAGTCATATGCCATTTTATCAAGCGGGGCTTGGTGATAGGTTATAATATGAATTAACGTTTAACGATTATAACAAAGTTATCAAAAGCAGTGATGCTGATGCATCTTATGTAATAAAAAATATCTGCTTTGAATTTGATACGGTTAGTGATGTTGAATTATAAGACAGCAAGTCAATGGTAAGATAGTATTTTTGTATGATCGTGTCTTGCGACATAGAAAAATAACAGCAAACAAATCTGAAACCATTTGGAATATCAACATTAATGTACCAGCACAGAGCATGAAAGGTATTCTAATGCTGTTTGAAGACCCAGAAAGAACAAGCACAGAAACCTATTACAACCCAATGATTGAAAAAGTTGAAATGACAATAGAGGGAGTACCAAATCAGTTGTATAGTCAGGGCATGAAGGCATATCAACATTGGGATGAAATCAACAAATATTTTGCCTTGACATCAAAAAGAAACAAAGAGACAGAAATAGTAGCGAGGGACTTAAACTTTACCAATGTTTCTCTTGAGACTTATTTGACAAAATCATATGCTTTGTGGCTTGACCTTAGAACATGTGAGGACAATTTATTATACGGCAGTGGAAGAAGAATAGAAAACGGCAGTGAAGGCATAACGATATTAATAAATAAAAAAGCAGATGCAGATCAAACTTTAAATATTTATATATATATAATACAAGATGCGCAAATCAATTTCGAAGATGGAAGATTCAAAGAAGTACGATACTAGTTTACAACAAAAATATCCTAAATATCCACACAGTGCCATTATCTGTGGTCAGACAGGCTGCGGCAAAACAGAGTTTGTTCTTGACATGCTTGAACAGGAGTTTGTTGGAGTTTTTAAACATATAATTATATTGTGTCCAACCATAGAGTGGAACGAGGCTTATAAAAATAGATCCTGGATAGGTGATGTGAAAAACCCAAAAGATAAAATATAATAATTGTCAATCCCGTGAGCAATGGTAAAGAAATGTTACAAGAACTGTTGCGTTTATTTTTCAAAAGATATGCTGGCCAGCCCACATTATACATTATCGATGATTTCTCAGCCACAAAAGAATTAACAAAGAAAAAGATATGTTATCAGAGTTGGCATTCTCTGGTCGTCACGCTAAACAATCAGTGTGGGTCATTTCACAGAGATATAATTCCGTATTGAAAGATTTGAGAGAGCAAGCAAAATGGTTGTGTATATTTTACACCAAGGACAGAGATAGTTATGAAAATTGTTTGAGAGAAAATGATGTTATTCCAACGCTGGAAGAGAGAACCAGAATAAGAAAAGCTTTAGCAAAGACTAAATATTTGAAGTTAATTTTGAGGACTGACCAACCAATTGGTTATTGGGTTGAATAATTTTTTCAAAAATAAAAACTAGAGTGTCCCATATAACCCATACACTCAATGCACTAACCAACATCGGTACAACAGCACTACTCATGTTTTCCGGGGCTTGTAAAACATACCCTCTTGGCTCACATATAAAATATTCTACGCCGTCCTTTGTCACAGAAATTACAGGCGTTTCCTGTGCACCTTTTTCGTACGTTTGTAAAAAATCACTTTCTGAAACACATATACAACATTTTACGTCATCTCTTGTCATAACATCCAGTGCTATTTTATTTTTGTCATAATCACTAATCTCACCGTCTGTTATTTTCAAATCCATTTTTTCTTATATAATATTTTTTTATTATTACAAAATATATTTATTTCATAATATCCGCAGGTATAATACCTTTTTTTACAACTGTTGCTAATAGTAATACTAACAGCAAAGTAGCAATGTTAATAGCAATACTGACCATGAATATAGTATTGCTTATAGCATTGCTCATAGCAAATTAGTAATGTTAATAGCAATGCTTGCAGCAAATTAATAATGTTAATAGAAAAAATAGCAATGTTAATAACAATGCTATTAACAATACTAACAATTACTAGTTGCATAAATATCGCAGTTAGTTGTTTTGTATTTTGTATTTATTTCAAGATAAAAAATAAGATTACTAATATAAAAATGAATGCGGAAGAACTATTACAAAATATATCGGAACAGACGGAACCAGATGAATCAAAACAACAAGAAACAAAAAAAGAAAGATTATCACACATAGTGGCTGGCGGCGGTAGTCGTCAATATTTGGGTAAAGAAATACAACTCACAAATATAGAAAGCATGCCCCCGGATGAAATTAACAAACTTTACTGCAGATATGAAGCAAGGCTTGGGGCAAACATGACTAAGACTTTAGGCAATTCTTTTATTAACTTGTATGTGATGGGAGTATCAAAATATTTTAATGTAACCAATCCACCAAAGCTGATAGAAGATTTGGAGGAAGACCCATTTATTAATCATGCTTTGACAAGTGCTTGTTGTGAGTTGTATTACAGGTATGGAATGTGCTTAGCACCATTTACAGCAATACTGACAACTGTTAGACATATTGATTTTAATAAAAATAAAAATATAGATAATATAAATGGAGAACCAAGAGAGTGAAGTTATACCTGTTGTTACACAACCTGTTGAACAACAAAAAGTAAAAAATCCAAAACGAGTAGAAGCTGGAAAAAAAGGAGCAGCGGCAAGAAAGGCAAAGCGTTTGCTTCAAGATGTTACAAATCAAATTGCTGCAAATCAAGATACTGCAAATCAAATAACAAAAATAACAATAGATGAAGAGGAACCAAAAATCAAAATAAACGTATACAAAAATTATATTCCAGCGTGTCTGGTTTTATTTGGTATTGCTGGGTTGGGTTTGTATATTTATAACAAAAAATCTGCTACGCAACCTTCTACGCAACCTGTGCAACCTGTTGCTGTTGCACCAAAAGACCCGTTTGATTGTTTTTAATAATTTATTTAAAAAAATAATATAAAAAAATAATATTAAAAAAATGGCAGCAAGTATTGACGGAAAACAAATTGTAAATATGATGTATCACGCTGGGATGGAAACACTTCTAACTATTGGATATTCTGAGATTGGCAGAAAACTACTAAAAAGACCAGCCCTTAAAGTGGATTTTAATATGGTAGATTTTGGAATGCTGTCTGTGGATATAATGTTAGCAATGGCTACAAAGGATATGCTGATTAAGCAAGGTATTATTCCTGCAGATATTATGAAATAATTTAAAAAAAATATATATTAAAAAAATGGCAAGTGCAGTAGCAATGATGATCGGTGGTGCATTAACAAACGCATTGGCGTTTAGCGGTTCAAATTATTTATTTTCAAAAATGGGAAGTCATTCAGATGAGGAAAAACAAAGGCATGACAAAGCAGTGGAACAATTAAACGCAGCACAAGTGGAGTGGAATAAAAAAAGAACAGAGAGATTAGATTTTATTAATAAGCAACTGCAAAAAGAACATCATGCGGAGCAGACTTTTGAAAATGTGGACCAGGCTATGAAGCAGTATTATTATACAACTGGCAAACATTTACTTTTGGAACCGGATCCCAAGCTGAGTGATTTTTATACACCATCTCCGGATCAACAGAATAGAGAAATTACGTTTATTGTGGTGGGCATGGCTGCAACTGGATTTGTGGCGTATACATTGATTTCATAAAAAAAAATAGTTTAAAACTATAATTACTTTGGATTTCTTTGGAATAACTAAATATGTTTACTTTGAAATAACCTTTGGAAAGACTAAGTCATATGCATGATACTTATTTTTGTTGTTGTTTTTACATGGCTTCAATCCAAGTGGTCGCATATAATATGTTGGTTTAGCACTCTTCTCTATTTTATCTTTGAGATGACCAGGCGCCCATACTTCACCATTGTCTAATAATGTCAATACCATGGATGGATCATATTCAGTTTCTACTATTTTCGTATCTGTAATAGTGAATATTTTATTTAGTTCCAAGTCTGTCCATTTCTTTGTGCTATTTTGATTTTGCTCTTCGAGCAGTTCATCAAATTGTGCAGTTGTGATATCCATTTTTTCTTTATAGTTATATAAAGTTTAATCTTTAGTAGAAAAAAATGGAAAAGATTTATTACAGCCCAAAAGGATTTTGGAGAGGTTACACAGCAGTTAAAAAATTAGCAAAAGAGGCTGGTATCAGTGAAAAAAAGGCATTAGAATTTTTAAAGAAACAAGCTGTGTGGCAGATTTATTTACCTGCGCCAAAGAAAATAATTAGACCCAGGTTTGATGTTTCTGCTAAGAATGGAGTGCATCAAGCTGATTTGTTATTTTTACCGCATGATACTTGTGGCTTGTGTACGCAAGACATATAAATATGCGTTGACTGTGGTTGATATTGCAAGTAGATACAAAGAAGCAGAGCCACTGACTTCCAAGGATAGTAAAGAAGTTGCTAAAGCATTTGAAAATATATACAGTCGGCATTTGAAATATCCAAAGTTATTACAAGTGGATCCAGGCAGAGAATTTATGGGTGCAGTATCACAGTTGATGGCAAAACACAAAGTAAATATTAGACGGGGCAGAACAGAAATACACAGAGACCAAGCTTTAGTGGAAAGATTTAACAGAACATTAGCTGAAAGATTGTTTGGTTATCAGTATGCTAAGGAAAAGGTGATCCTATCTTTATGAATGCAAGTGTAAGATATTACAAGATATTACAAGAAGGTGGAAGACGCAGAGCAACTGAACCAATGTGGAGTGTAGATATTCACAAGATTAAAAGTTATATGGTGACGCAAGGTATAAGAGTTTATTATTTGAAAGCACCAGCGCCACAGAGAGGATTTGTCAAAGAAGAATTACTTATTGTTCCTGCTGATACCCAAATTCATAGAAACCATGTGCATCAGTTGTAATACCGTCTGGTGCTATGTATCTTTTAGAGTAAAATGGTGACAGTGATACTTTGTTTACTTTTATACCATATATCTCATGCTTTATTGAGCGTATCATATTCATTTCATGGGTGTATTTTTTCTTGTTAAACAATGCATCCTTGTAAGTTTCAAAGTTTATATGTTTTTTAACTACATATTCTTTTACACCCTTTGCTTTCTTAATAATCTTTTCATCAGCTCTCAAAATAGAATATAGTTTGGGTCTTAATCCAACATACTCATCTATAGCAACACCATTACATTCGTCTTTCATTTTACCCAATACTTTTTTGTTTGTATCATCATGCATTGGGTGATTTTCAGGATATTCACTTAGATCATACTCATCTTTCATTTCAGACATATCTTTATATGCGTCTTCTGTTTTTATATCTACAAGCAAGCTGTCAGTATCTGTGTATAATAAAGTACAGTTATCTCCATACCTTTTTTTCAAAGTATTATAATACCAATCATACATCATATACTTTGATAAATCCAATACTGACATCCCAACTTAGATTGGTTTGTTTAATGTTAATTTTGTTTTGTTTACATGTACTGCTGATAATTCATCTGAAAATTTTATACGCCTGTTAAAGTTTGGTTTGGCTATTATTTTTCTTATCTTTTCAATTTCAGAGCCGACATTTCTGACTAGTTTTATATCTGTCCGCTTGAGTAGATTTTCCATTGTCTTGCCAAACACAGAGTTGTTCATAAGTTTATAAAAAGCTTTTTCAAAGTCTGATTTAGCTTTTTTTCTAAGTTCTGTGTTTAGATTTATGTATGATTCCATCCATGGTTTTTCATTAAATTCTAATACTCTGTGTATTTTTTTTAGTGTCATGCCTAAAGATAAATACAGTTCCAGGTTTTTGTAATGTATCACATACTTTTCTTTGTTCCTAAGATTGGGAACTAGTTGTTCTGTATTTATCATGCTATTATATTCTTACAGATCTTTTTGGTATTCAGACAACCATTCTTTTTTCACTGCTAATATTTCCGGTGCAAGCGCATAGTCATTATGAGATTCATGGAGTTCTTTAGGATATTCAAAAAAAAAAAAAAAGGATAAAAATATCGAACAGGGAAAGCAGCATTCAAGGACGACAGTCAACCACAAAACACAAAAACAAACACACAAACAGACAAACAAAAAGACAAAAGTAATAAAAAATGCAAACGACATCACAAACACAAAAGGGTTGACGATAGAGCTACCGCCTTGGAACGGTCAGTGGCAAAGTAGGCCACTGGGGGGTTTAAACCGGTTCTAGGGTGCACCAAACCTCACACTTACCCTACTGTCATCCCATTAAAACAGGACAGTGTAAATAAAGAAATCCCCGCCATGATCTAATCTCTAACCAACAAGGCAGCATCAATAGGCAATATAAGTAAAACACAAATATGCTCGTGTAAATATAATACAAAAAAACAATAGCCTAGAAAGCCACAATGAAGGTACTCAATGACTTTGCAGAAGCCAGAGCAGTAAGAGAATAAACCATTAAGGGCACGACAAGAAGAATCCTGGACAAACATCAAACGCCGACGTCCCAATGGGCTTAAGATAGGCGTCATCACAGGGTCCACAGCCTGTCCGGTCATCGTACAATTAAAGAGGAAAGCATAGTGGTGAACTGTAAAAGGGTCCACCACCAAGCATGCAGTACGTTGCAAAATGATAGGGTCATAACCTCTTTTGATAAACTTTTTAACAAGTTTAACAAAGATAGTATGAAAGTGATCATGACCAAGAATCTTACGAAGTTTATAAATCACATCACCATAGAAGTCAGGTTGTGATAGTCCTTGTCGCAGAAGAGTCCTTAAATTACATTTATATTTGGAAAGAAGATCAGAGTTACGATAATACAATTTTGCAAAGGTTTTACGAAGTTTATGGTAACGGTAACCCTGATTGAGTAACTTTTTAGTTATACAAAGATTATACGAATATTAAAGTCCTCAACTCGAGTACAAGCTCTATAAAAACGAATAAGTTGAGACAGATACACCCCATAAGAAGTTGCTCGGGGAACATCCCCATCCAAGTGGGGATAATTAACAATGTCAAAATTAAAATCATCTCTCTTGTCATAGATTTTGCTAATTATTTTACCATTTTCAATCGAGAGATCTAAATCAAGAAAAGAAGGGTTATTATCAGATATATTTTCTTTATTAAGCCGAAGTTCTTTAGGATAAATATTATGAACCATAGTTGGAAAGAAAGGGTTGTCAATGTTCAGTATGTCATCCAGATACCGACAGGTGTCATTAAAAGCTTCAATAATATCTGCCTGGTTATCTGGTGAAAGACTCAACATGAAATCCCTTTCATAGCAAAATAAAAACAAATCTGCGACAAGTGGTGCACAGTTCGTACCCATAGGGATACCAACAATTTGTCTATAAACGGTGGTACCATACCTGACGAAAATATTATCTAATAGGTAGATGAGTGCTTCACAAACTTCATAGCAAGTCCACATAGTATAATTGTCTAAACTGCCGTTAGTGAAAAACGCTTTAATATTATTACATGCCAAAAATGTAGTATTTTCTCTAGCGAATGTTTTTTGAATAAGAGAAATTAGCTTGTCTTTAATAAGATGATGTGGTAAGGTTGAATATAGTGTAGAAAAAGCAATAGGTACTTAATGATGAAACTTGACCTTTATTGAAAATTTTATCAAGAACGTCTCCTAAATTTTTTATAGACCAAAATAAATTAATCCCAGAGTTTTCATAAGTTTTATCACAATGTAGTTTAACGTGATCTTTAACGGCAGTAAGACAAGAAGTTAAAAGTTTGGAGATGTTTGTTGTCGTGCAGGCACTAGAATTAGAAATAAAGCGAGCCTTATATGGATTTTTATGTAATTTAGGAATCCAGTACATGGTAGGCAGTTTATTTTGCTTATCGCTTACACCAGCCATGAAAGTAGTGCACCGAGTGATATGTGCGGAAACAACATCATCCTCAGTAGAATTAACTGGAGTATACGAATTGGTGCTGCCGAGTTCCAGAGATAAAACATTGACGTAATGTAGGCGTCAAACAATAATTACATTATTAGCTGCTTTATCTGCAGGAACTAAAACAAATTTATTATGAAATTCCTGAATTCCCGATTTTAGATTACGAAAGGAAAACCTAGGTCTCGGAGGTAGTAAAGAGGGGTTAGCATTATAAAAGTTAATACGTGTATCTATAATTTTAAGAATAGACTTTTTCCATGTAGAAAGCGAGTTTGGGTCAACTTCTAGAAAATATCCTTTTCCTTCTTTTCTTTCTTTTGGCTCTGGCAACGTTTCCACCCACTTAAAGCCAGAATATGGAAGTGGCTGACTCATTGCCCACCCATAAAGATTAGTTGCATCATAATACATTAAAAAGTTGTTTTCCTCGTTAGGGTTATAATCAGCTACATGTGAATTGTTTGCTTTGGCATATCGTTTTGATACCATACTTATGCCACCACGCATACCTTTTTCTATGAATAAGTGCATGTTAATATCTGTTAAAAGTTCTAATTCTATTTTTGAATGTTTAAGTAAAGCATCCCAAGATAATCCAGGTGCTGTATAGTAATGTAAAGCATCAAGTTTGTATGCACTCATACATGTTTTTCTAAAAGTTTGAAACACATCTGCTAACAGAGTTACATCAGTTTTTAGATATAAATCATGATAGTCTCCAAGAGTTTTACAGTTAAACTCTTTCCATATTTTTTGAGCGTATTCGTAATCTTTGGAACTTATACTTTCATCTGAAAGACTACTGTAAAACTTTTCTATAGGCGGTAATTGCGTTTCCTTGAATTTTTCCATACTGTCCATATATTCGTATGGATAAACACCTTTTCGTAAAAGTTCAGGTTTTAGATATAAATTATGATAGTCTTCAAGAGTTTTACAGTTAAACTCTTTCCATAGTTTTTGAGCCTATTCATAATAATCTTCGTAATCTTTGGTCTTTATACCTTCATTTAAAAAACTACTGTAAAACTTTTCTATAGGTGGTAATTTCGTTTCCTTAAATCTTTCCACACTGTCCATATATTCATGCGGGTAAATACCTTTCCGCAGAGGTAAATTTGTTTGTCTAAACTGATTTTTGGTAATTTCAAAATCAGATGTGTCAACCAATTTTTCCAAAGACGAAGTCATAAACTGAAAGCTATCCAAGAATCTAAGTTGTCCAGCACTAAATGAAATATACTTTTCAGCGTTGTTTGGAATGCATGTAATATTACCTGTCATTTTATGTATTTTTTGCATGATGAGATGACTATCATATCCTTTGAGGTTGTGAAATATAACAGGTATATGTGTTTTGTTTGGTTTTATTTTTAGTTTTAGGTTGCAGTTTTTATGTGCTGCACCTCTGTATTCTCCTGTAAAATGACAGTGATCTCTTACTTTATAGTTTTTGCCACATTTCCTACCTATTTCATTTTCGCATATCCAGCAGTGTGTTGCTTTTTCATAATCTTCCTCATTTTGTTGTGTCATGATTAATGGTTTTGGGTGAGCAAATATTTTATTAATGTTGCTCTTCTCACATTCTAAGTGATTTAAAAACTTTTCAACAACATCTTTACCTCTGTAAATAACAGGTTCTTCAGCTTTTCCATCATATCTGACAACCTGGTATCCAAAACCACAAGCTTCGTGTACATTTGTGATTTCAGATTTCTTTCCAATTTTGATTGATTGCGGTTTGATTATACTCTCAAAATCAGCATATATTGCATAAGGCACAGGCATCTGATTTTGATGATTTTTAAATTTTACAGTATTTTTACCTTCTTTTGGCATTTCTATTCTGCAAGAATTTTTGTTGATACCATCACAGTCTTCTTTGTGTTTGGTAAGTAGTTCTTTTCCAGAATAGCCGTGGAGACAACGATCGCAGAAGTAAGTTTGACCATGGTGTTTGTTTTGATCGTAAAGTAATCTATTTAGATTTTTAATCCAGCAATAGTGATATTTTGTTGTTAATTTTTTTGGTTCTTTGGAATAATCATCAGGGTTATAGTTGTCATCTATAATTCCTTCTTCATTATTTGGATCGTCTTCGTTCTCCGATTCAACCTCAGTAGTGTCTTCAGATATTAAGATCAAATTAATTCGCTCGGTATCTTTTGGTTGTTCTGATATTTTATATGGAAAAACAGATACCTTTTTATTTTTTCCTGTTATGGTATATCCATAAACGTTGATAGCAAGGTTGTTTTGTTTCTCCACTTTGGAAATTTGAGAAATTGGAGTGGGAAAATCAATACCCTCTTTCTTTAAGAACTCTGTACTAGGATAATTTGATAATCTATCAGAATTCTTTTTAGCTGGATTTAAAGCTGAATTTATTGCATGAAACAAACACTGATCATTCTTTTTTTTTTTTACATTTATAATTGCTTTCTTATCAGCTACTGCTTTAGGTAAAGAAATATATGAAGAACCTTTTAACGGCTCGTACTTTGCAATATTTAAGTAAAACGTAACACAGTAATCAATTTCTAATCCAGATGCTGTGTTTGTAAATCTTTCAAGGCTCTCTTGTATATTTGCAGATGATTTATCGTAAGACTCGTTTATTTTTTCAGAGGTTAAAATTGCATTTTGTTCGCTGAGTAATACTGCTGTGGTGTATTTTTTGGTATCACCATCATCTTTGAATAAATTTACAGTGAGACCTAATTGAAACTTTAATCCGTTCATCTTTGTCAGCTCTTTGCTTATTTGTTTTGTAATAATGGATTTTTTATCACGGAATAGTTGTTGAGGGTCTTTGTATTTCTCGGCAGATATCTCGTATGCTTTAAAATAGCCACACATTGGTTTGTCAACCAGTTTTAATTCTTCTTTAGATTTTCTATCATTAAGCTCTTTCAATTCATTTATAACATTGTCTCGTGATTTAGCATATTTCTGATTTTGCTCATCTTGTAATTTATCATATTTCTGCTTTTCTCGCTTACGTTGTTTCTTAGCACGTCGTCTCTTAAGTAAATTTTCTAATGTTTGAGATTTAACCTCTTTTGAAGTTTCCTTTGGTTTTAATGCATTTATACCGTTAGATAGCGTTTGCTTATCTATTACACCTGTTTTAAACAGAAGTATTAATTCGTTTATAGTCTCCTCGTTTTCCATACTTTATTTGTTATATATTAAAAATATTTTTTCTTAAATATAAAAAAATTATATGCAAAAAAGACAATGGAAAGTAATGTTTGTCAATTTCTTAAAATTGGATTACATAATCCATGTAAAAGCAAGCCAACAAAAGATTCCGATTATTGCAGTTTGCATAAATATAGATTAAAAACAAGTCATGTGTTACCGTGCCTAAAATGTAAAAAAGGCACTTCTGCAAGATATCAAGTATGTGTTGGTTGTGGTGCTCATTCAATTAGAATGAAACATGAATACTGGAAGTTAAAGTCGTACAACGCTGAGTGTCTTCGATTTAGATGTATTGAGGTTTAAAACATATTTTGTTAATTTCTAATAACAAATTTGTTTTGTATTAAAGAAACATTTTATAATATTACAAAAAATGTAAACGTGTGTTCTTCACTATCCCTATTTTAAAAAAGTTTGTTAACCTAAGTTTTAATGTTTAACCTCTATTTTGTAATAAAATTTAAACATCCAAATTTAAAACATTTTCACAATTCAATCTTAAAATCTTGGGTTATTTAGCGCCTGGGACATGCTAAATAACCAGTTTAATTGACTTAATTTTCAGTAAACTGAAAAATTTTGTGTGGTGATTTTAGATTATTTGACGTGATTTGGGTTTTGAGCCAGAACACCCAAAATACATATATATTTCGAAAATAGAAACGTTTATCAACAATATCAAAATTACCAGTTATGACATGACCTGCTGGAGCATAGAAACATTTTGATGTGTTACATTCACATTCCTTAGGAGTGTTATTTACTATATCAAGGTCGGAAACTATTGTGTTGTATTTGATAATAATAGGTATTTTATACTTATAACAAATTACAGGACTTTCTGAATTTTTGAAATATTTAGGGATAGAATCAACTACATGATTATCTCGAAAAATACTAGGCATGTCAATGAAATCAATAGCTTTACTAGTATATTTAGAAAATGCCTGACGTGATCAGACTCCTTGTCAATATGGGGTCAGAGAACATGTTGTGTGTAGCTTTGAATTATGGAATCAGTGTTATACAAGGGATCTGTACGAATGAATATTTTGTCTTCTTCCTCGTCGATCTACTTAAATGAAAATATTGACAGAGAGGTAATAGGAAGATGAGTGGTTCACAAACTTATTGGCAAGTCCACATAGTCTAATTGTCTAAACTGCCGTTAGTATAAACCGCTTTAATATTATTACAGGCCAAAAATGTAGTATTTTCCTAACGAATGTTTTTTAAATAAGAGCAATAAGAGATTATATCATGGCGGGGATATCTTTATTTACACTGTCCTGTTTTAATGGGATGACAGTAGGGTAAGTGTGACGTTTGGTGCACCCTAGAACCGGTTTAAACCCCCAGTGGCATACTTTGCCACTGACCGTTCCAAGACGGTAGCCCTATTGTCAACCCTTTTGTGTTTGTGGTGTCGTTTTCATTTACTATTACTTTTGCCTTCTTATTTGTCTGTTTGCGTGTTTGTTTCTGTGTTTTGTGGTAGACTGTCCTTCTTGAATGCTACTTTCCCTGTCCGATCTTTTTATATTTCTTTGTCTTTGATAAGGTGATGTGGTAAGGTTGTATATAGTGTAGATATGATATTTTACTAGTTCAAGAATCTCCGAGTAATTTCATACCAACTTGGTCCTGTATTAGTAATGCGTAGCAGACATTTTGTATTGTAAACAATCTTATTATGTGCCCGGTGTACTTTTGCTATTGAGTAGTTGCTGGAAAATTATATTTTTTATTGAACAACATATGAAAGTCTGGTGGTCATTGATCTTGAGAAGATGACCTTATCCATTCAAACATACTCTAGTAGCTTGATCTAAACAACATAGTACACGACATTTTGTGGTGGAGGCAGACCCATTTTCCCTGGGTAGAACCAGTACTGTACACCTTCCGCCATCCGTAAGAATCGACACTTCCTCACTTACAGGTCGAGCTCCCAGTGTGATTCGAACCCGCAGCGGTAAGAGGCGAATGTTTGTACATTAATTTGCTATTAGTCATGTTTGCTAAGTTTGTGAACTTGCTAAGTTTGTGAACTTTCCTGTGCATCCATAGAAACTGCTATTTAATGTGTTAGCCTCATAATAAATAAGATGTTTTTTCTAGCATCTATTTAAATAATGTTTGACATAATGACATTGGAAGATATGCTTATTATTGTTGCTTTCAAAGTTTGAAATATAAGAATATAATTATCATCAAATGAACTTGTGATGATGCTTTGTGAATTCATTAAAAATTATGTATCCCTACTAATAAGTTTGTAGTGGAGACATTGTGTTTTGTTCAGGTTTTAAGAGGTCATTGGTCACTCCGTTTATGAAGTCATATAACATCTTTGTTTTGCTTATCCAGCAGGTGAAAGTAGTGTAATATCATTGAAGAAAAGACGGGGAATATTTAGTTACAGACAAGTCAAACAAATCACAACCATTGAGACAAAAAAGAAAAAGATATTGAGTACCACATTACCTGAATTAACACTTACATTAAAATGGAGGTAAACTGAGACTGCACTATTTCGTATTTTTCGTGTTCGGTCGTTTCCAAAGGTCCACTTTTATACTATTTTATAGGTTTGTTGGCGTGTGTTTGTCATGTTTGTCTGTAATCTCTTGTCCAAATGTTATATCTGTATCACTGGATTTGTTCGATGTAATTTTAAATAAGTGTGCGCAAGACTATGTGTCACACTTAATACAAATGTATATGTGATAGGATAATGCCATACTCGTTTGTTTGAAATTAGAGTTCAGTTTGTAACATGGGTTTAAGGATTTTTAAATCATCTGAATACAAAAACTGAGCGATCACCACCATCAAAGAGCATTGCACTTGTCTATATGAATACTTCAATGCAGTATCTTAGTACCGTCTGAGTCGTCCCCATTGAAACATTCTGTGGTAAATGACTATATGACTAATGTGTATATGGAGCCAAATAGATTTGGGGATCACAAGGGAAAGATCCCAAACACCCGACCTTAATAACTGTATATAAGCAATGCAGCCAGTACAGTTTACTTTTTCTGCTAATTTGGCTATAATTGTTTCTACCTTCTGTGTTTTACAAACACAATTTGTAATTGTTCTGGGGCCTTTTAAAACCTTTTACATTAAATTTATTACAGGAACTCAGTGTGAAGGTGTTGGATAAAAATAATCATATCCTTAAACATGTATTTTCGGGCACTGATGGACTTTGTTCCACATTGTACATATATATTGAAGAAGATCAAGATTCGAGCGAATGGTTAAACATTATTACAAACAATTTAAGGGTATTGAGTTTACGTTTATGAGAATGGGGGCTGAAGGTAGGAAAGACGTCAAGAAGGAGTTAATAATATCAGATGTACAAAAAGACATGAAACAAAAAAAGGAGGTCCAAATGCCTCAAAAAGGCTCTGAGTCGCTCACCTGAGAATTTTTGCAAAGAGGAAAAAGGAGTTAACAAGTGCAATTGATTATTAGATTAAAAACTTTTTACCCTAGTAACCCCAGGGTCACCATTTGAACAAACTTGGTAGAGGATAATAAGCTGATGGTAAATACAAAATATTAAACCTTTGCTCTTATAGTTTCAGAGAAGTTTTTGAAGGTTTTCCCTATATAAGACTATGGCTTTACTTGGCATCGCCGGTGAGCCAATGAGTGTTAAAATACTCAATAATGGAAAACTTCTTGTTGAGTGTGCCAAACAATCACGCTCTGACAATCTCCGTAAAATTTAAACTTTCGTAAACATCCTTGTTGAGGTTAATCCTCACATTTAACTCAATTCTTCAAAGGGTGTAGTACGCTCCAGGGAATGGCACACTTGAAGAAATGACTCATAATCTTAAGTCTCAAGGTGTGAATGAGGTAACGCGCATCAGTATAAGGCGGGGTGGCAAACTCACTCCTACCAATACTTTTGTGCTTACTTTTAGCACACCATGTCTTCCGAAGACCATCAAGACTGGATATATCCTTCTACCAGTTGACCACTTCATCCCCAATCCCCTTCCTTGTTTCAACTGTCAACACATTGGTCACCATAGAGAGAGATGCAGGCGAGCTGCTCCCGTCTGTGCCCTTTGTTCTAGTGTTTCTATTATTTTAGCCTAATAACCTTTATATCCAGTTTTATATTTTTATTTTATTTTTGTACCATGGTCTGCAACTAACCTCATCGCGCCAGAACCCGTCTTCTTTTACTACGGTACTGTCCTTACCTTTGACGTTTATTTTAACGACAGTTTGCTTTCTTATCTTATTCGTAAATATACTTATCCAAGTAGGTTTATCATACCTCACATAAAACGCCCATGCTAAATCCCCATAGACAACAAATGAATGTGTAATTTCTTACTATCTTACCCGAGGGTGATAGTACAGGGTGATAGTAAATCGCAGGGTAATAGTAAAAAATGTATCACATACGCAGCTTTGATGCGCGCTGTTTCGGTGACGTCATCGGCTCTGTATGGCGAATTTGCTATGTTTAACTCATCATAACTTCAACCCGGGGCTAGAGGGCGTGGGCGGTAGCTAGCATATTTCACTACCGCTCATGAACAGTCTCAATCAAACAGAGACTGCAGTATTTGTGCTCGGCCGTTTCCAAAGATCCATTATCATACTCTTTTTCAAAAGTACCGATTTCAATAAAAAATCCGGCAAATAGACTGCTTCATTGCGCATATCCCGTTTCACTCAAACAAGCAGTGGAGCAGTCTATCCGCAAAGTGAAATCTGTACTGAAAATAAATGTTATTTTTGCTCTAGGGGTTTTCGTTAAAATAAATATCACATTCATGAGAGGGTGAAAGTAAGAATGTTCACCTTGAGGATATGATTATCGCCCGATTCTATATAATAATATATAATTATAATAACATCCCTTCTTTTACAGTAAACATATATCTTATTCTCCGTTACTGAGGTTTGAAACCACCGACATAAAATGGTTAGTTTTATGTTGAACATACTCATCAAAGTCACCATCTTAATCATCTACAAAGTCAGCGTTCATATTATTGCTGTTAACATTACGCATACTCGCTGGTTCATGCTTTGGACGTCTGATTGATGTGTGAACAGGAACTGGTTCACCCTTATCGGTCCATATCTACGATATGCTGAAGGTACCGGAATACGTGTAAACCGAATTCCATCATGATAGCAAGCTTTCGAAAACGTCATCACCATGCTTTGTGTTGTTCTGACTTGGCGATAACAACGTGACTGCCTTAACAGCCCTATATGGTGGCAAACGGGTGACGTACGTGGTCGTTAATATTGTTTACAATGTCTCCGTACGTATGTTTGTCTGTAACACACTCTTCTACTAGTGGTTTGGTGACTCCCACTCACTGGTGCATACATTGAACATCACTGGTATGTATTTACTGGTATGATCACTGGTATGTACATCACTGGTATGTACATTACTGGTATGATCACTGGTATGTACATCACTGGTATGTACATTACTCGTATGATCACTGGTATGTACATCACTGGTATGTACATTACTGGTAGGATAACTGGTATGTACATTACTGGTATGATCAGTGGTATGTACATCACTGGTATGTGTAAACATGACTCGTATGATCACTGGTATGTACATCACTGGTATGTGTATACATTACTCGTATGATCACTGGTATGTACATCACTGGTATGTGTATACATTACTCGTATGATCACTGGTATGTACATCACTGGTATGTGTATACATTACTCGTATGATCACTGGTATGTACATCACTGGTATGTGTATACATTACTCGTATGATCAGTGGTATGTACATCACTGGTATGTGTATACATTACTCGTATGATTACTGGTATTTACATCACTGGTATGTGTATACATTACTCTAATGATCACTGGTATGTACATCACTGGTATGTGTATACATTACTCGTATGGTCACTGGTATGTACTGGTATGTACATCACTGGTATGTGTATACATTACTCGTATGATCAGTGGTATGTACATCACTGGTATGTGTATACATTACTCGTATGATCAGTGGTATGTACATCACTGGTATGTGTATACATTACTCGTATGATCAGTGGTATGTACATCACTGGTATGTGTATACATTACTCGTATGATCAGTGGTATGTACATCACTGGTATGTGTATACATTACTCGTATGATCAGTGGTATGTACATCACTGGTATGTGTATACATTACTCGTATGATCACTGGTATGTACATCACTGGTATGTACATCACTGGTATGTGTATACATTACTCGTATGATCACTGGTATGTACATCACTGGTATGTACATCACTGGTATGTGTATACATTACTCGTATGATCACTGGTATGTACATCACTGGTATGTACATCACTGGTATGTGTATACATTACTCGTATGATCACTGGTATGTACATCACTGGTATGTGTATACATTACTCGTATGGTCACTGGTATGTACTGGTATGTACAGCACTGGTATGTGTATACATTACTCGTATGATCACTGGTATGTACATTACAACAGACACAACATTATCAGGAGCACTCATGGCCACATGGGCCTTTGGTTTATTCAATGAAGATATTTTGTTTTCCATTTATTTGAATCTTTTCTCCATTAAAGGAATTTTCGCCAAGATGTTACCTGGCATTTTCCAAGGTCTGAGTATCAATTAGTGAGTCCATACTTACTCTCAGTTTTCACACTAATAACCTCGTTGCTTCGCTCATCGAGTAATCGACATAAAGCTTGTTAGTTTTTGTTAACTTTTGTTTTTATCACAGACATATTAATAATAATAATGATTTGTTATTAGGTCTGTGTTTTTATATTTCCTTGTTCCTATTTTATTTCATCAAAGAAAAGTCCAAGAGGAAGAGTAGCATTCACAAAATACAGTCGCTCCAACAAGTATTAAAAAGCAAAGGTGATTCAAAAATACATCACAAACATATAAAGTTTGACAACATGGGTACCACCTTGGAACGGTCAGTGGCAAAAGGGACCATCGGTGAGTTAAAGTGGTTCAATGGTGCACCAAACCTCATTCTGTCGTCATCCCTAAACAACAGAACAGTGTAAATATTTTTGAGTGTGTTGTCAAATGTGGCTGGAGAGCGTGCTATGCTTAGGATGTTGCATTCGTCTGTATGTTGGAATAGCATGCCTGATCGAGTGGTCATATACTTTTTTACAATGTCTTTTATAATTATAGGTGGGAGTTGTGGGCTCCCTGTTGAACACGCTGTACACGCATACCTCCCCACCCCCAACCCACGAATTAATGTTCATTTTGTCGTTTTTGCCATTGTTCATTTAAGGTCTTCATCAGTATCCCAGTATTGTTTCAGGTGCTACTTGAGGGCAAGTAGGGTTGTGACAGAAAACAATGATCGTGGCTCCAGCGAAAAATGGAGTGTTTGCAATAGAATTTGCAGCAGCTATGCAGTTCTTTCTTTCTTTAACTATTTAACCCACGGTCACCAAACTGTACAGGAATGTTGACCAGCAAGTGAAGAGGCGCACCTGAGTTTGTTTTTTTACCAAGAACCACAGACTTATGGCCCTTGACTTAGTCAAATTAGTGGCATAAAAACGATAGCTCCTCCATAACTCTGGACTGTTGTACACATTACCATTTCACCGACTGTATACACCGACAGTCAACACACCTTATTAAAATGTCAGCTAGCTACATTTAAGAAGCACATGTTCAATCATTTTTAGGTAAGTTTTATGTCTGACTACTGTATTTAAATTTGTATTATATCATTCTATGCTATGCAATGCTTCTATTAAAAAGTTGAACGTGTTTATCAGTGTTTATGTTCATTATCAAAATGCTATGACATAGTGACCTTAGTGGGAGCATCGGTGTTATATGGACACAATTCTAGTATAAATGAAATTTAGTATATTTTATACGAAAATTTAAATCGATAAAAAAAAGATTAGTATAGTTTAACCAGGATTTACGTATCGCTTCAGTATATTGTGTGACTTAATAATTCAATTGCAATGTATGAACAGTATTACAAGTATACCTCTAAATAAAATGCATGACATTCAAACACCATTCTATACATACACCGGCTACGTCACAACTGACGATAGGCGCAGCGATTCCTGTCGGACACAATGATTCAAACACATACCGTCTCGGATTTTAGCGGGCTTCACCCTAATTGACCCCATATAATATGACAGCTATGCAGGTGAGAAGGTTCTAGACCCATTATGCATACTTGTATGTAGATGTAAATGGAGAGTGGTGTAGTAATTCTACAATTGGTGGAGTGTAACCTACTTCTGGAGATTCCCCATTACCTCTACGCATGCGCAGAAGTTGTTGTCGTGAAGTGGTACTTCCCAATTCTTCAGTTCAAGCTCGCAAACCAACCAGTAAAGTCACCTGTACAATCTACTTGTCAAAGTACAAAGGCCTCCGTTCCGGACCCCATATACTTGGTAAGTACGTACAGTGATTTTACTATAATGGCGCTGCGAGCACATGAACTGAATGAAAGCAGGCGAGTATGCCACGTATTGCTATTGCAGCGAATCTTTCCCCACCCGTATTTAGCGCGTGGGGGGAAAATGGCGAGATTTGAGTGGGAATTTTCCCACAATGTTTTCTCGCTAATTCATTTTCAGCGATATGTCGCTGAAATATAGTCTCGCTATTCTTGTATTTTGGAGTAGGTGAACTATTTATATTTAGGCCATTTGTTTAATCAATTTTATATTCGAAAGTGTTTCTAAAAGTCGAATCTCCTTTAAAAAACAACAACAACAAAAAACAAAAACACAAAAGGTTCTTTTCATCGTTCTTTATTATATCAACAAGCTATCATTGTTCCTGGATCCTTGATTTAAAAAAAAAATCATATTGGGAGATTCATACGATTCATAGATTCAACTATTGTGTGACGTGTTTAAATTCATATCACAATGACTATGTCTAATATCACAAAATGAGTGTGATTGCCACACTTATGTGTGTGATATAATGAAAGTGTGATAATATTACATTCTGCAAAGGGTGTGTAATTGTCACAACGTCACAACAAAAAACAAAAATAAGAAAAAATAAAAAGTAAAGTATTTTTTATACAGTAGAGCTAAAAAAAAAAAAAATGTTTTTTTTTCTTTCATAGTTCTCTCTATTAATCTGTTTTTTGTTTATATGTAATTCAAGTGTGATAAGATTTCACAATCTGAAAAGAGTGTGTGATTATCACGTGTGTGATTATCACATTAGTGATTGTGTTTAGACAGCAGAATTTATAATAAGTCTGTGTCTATAACACACAAGAGTGGTGATGTGATTTGGTATCGTATTCAGCATTACGGTAGCGTTGTTTCACAGTATTTCACAATCTGCAAAGAGTGTGTAATGTGAAAGCATCGTTTTGTTCGAGCTTTTTGACATTTCTTTGGTTTTCAAAAACACGTACAAATTATTAAATCTGCATTTTCGTGGTCGAAAGTTAAAAACTCAGTTTATGTTTGAGCATAACGATAACGGTTAATTCTTTTCATAAATTTAAACGCTCATAGAAATACTTATTTACTTACGCGACTGTGTACTAATCCACTAATTTATAACAAAATAAGTTGTAGTCATTGTATGTAAACTTAGCAATTATCTAAATTGTTCACATGAGCGCGTTCTCAATAATAACTGATTAGAGCACGTGAATATTGTATTTTTCGCAACGCTGTTCAATGCATTAGAATTTTACAACTGCTGATTGTGTCCACACGTAACACAAACAGTTAACACAGTACATGTAGTATTCACATCGCTGGTAACCGTGAATGATGTTTACACATTCTAAAACGTGTCCACGAGATTGCAGAAAATAAAGCTAACAATTATTCCTTTGTATTGATGCATATAGTCAAAGCTGCTAAAAATCACAACTTGCTGGTGTGAATTTAAATAGTGGCTTAAATAGAAGACATACAATAGATATCAAACAATAACTACTTAAGATATGTCTGAATCCTCTTTACTTAAAGCTGAAGATTTTTTAAAAATCAATACAGATACTAAATCACAACAAGAAAAAATATGCAATAGCGATGATTTTCAAATTACTGCCAGAGCTCCGTGGCATAAGTTTGATGGTACCTCAGAATGGGGTGTATTTCTCAGACGATTCACGAGTAAAACCGATGAAGGAGTCTCAGAGACCAAAAGAAAACATCGCTGAGTGGGCAGACCGGATATATAACCTGGCTGCTAATGCATATATGGGCCTGGCCGGTGAACATATTGAAAACCTAGCAATAGTACGTTTTTGTAAAGGTCTTGAAGACAAAGCTGCTGGGATATATGTTTTAAATACAAGGCCTGCTTCAATTGATGCCGCTGAAGTTGGAATACGGTGCTATCATTTAAACAGAGATTCCATTTACGGTAGTTCTGCGGAAGAACAGGTGAGTGTGAAGCCTGCAAAAACCAAATGGGAATGTTCCCAGGTACAGGCAATCACACACCCTGCTCAATTAGGTGGTAACATGTCGCCAAACCCTCAGTCGAGGCTTGAGGACAGAGCTACCACTCGGCAGAAAGAAATGGATCAGCTTCAAGACATCAATAATGGCCTTAGTATAAGTCTGGCTCAGGTCCATCACAACTCATATACCGTTAAGTGTGTGGATGGTAATACCCTTCACAATTCTGGTATTAAGAGGTGTGAGAAAGAAATGAAATCTGGGACATCAAAGCAACCCATAAATGCCAACAAATGTGAGGGAAAACGAAACATTGATGAGTTACACTCAGCTTATGAAACTATGAAATCCAGTTTTCAAAATCCAAAAGATAGAACTCTTTGTCAATTGACAACCGTATCAAAGTTAGGCGTTCCAACATCTGTCAATATACAGTCAAATGGAGCTGTTTGTTGTACAACAGCAAGAGTGATTAACATCTCTGGTTCGTTGTTGGGTTTAGGCAGTCATTCACAACATAGCTTAGGCGAACGATGTGTAGACAGCTAAACTTCAACTTCTTTTCCTTCTGTGGCTTCCGGTGGTTGCTCACGAGATCATGGATTTACAAATCATGATATGCTAGTCCCAGATACGTGGCCATGGGATCCCGGTGGTCATTTGGGATACATAACTAATGGTTTTGGCACCGCTCCTTACGAACAAACTTGCACTTTAAAGTGGTAGTAGACAGTGAACCTTTCAAACTAATTGAGAATGTATCCATATTATCCTCTCTGTCACAAAACACATAAGTAATTTATAATATTTTTCTGATGCAAGATGACCTAAGAAATACGTACGCTAATCACCATTTCTTTGTTGTTAATATCATTAAAGTTTCATTAAATTATGTGGGGGTAAATGTGTGTTTTGTGTAGGTTTTAATTTGCGATCGCATGCAAACCAATAATAAGCAAAAGTTAATTTAATGGGAAACTTTCGTAAAAGTATGTCTATCAACTAAATTGCCAATGGAACATAATGTAGGGTGCGGTGAATAACTATTGCAGTATTGAAGAGTACCACACTTCTTTTAGAGAAACATATTTTAAAGTTTTCGAAAATTACATCCTTTTACATAAGGACAACAATAGAAATTTATATATTTTCGACTCGTAGTTTCTCTATGGGAGGTTGGCCTAGACATGACCATGCCCAGTCACACTTATTGGCATCAGGAGGATACTTAAAAGTAATCTTGTAATGGGAGAGATGGGTAAGACATGACCGTTCCCACTGTCCTGTCACACATTGTGGCATAAGGAAGATTACTTGAAAGTGAATCTTACTCCGAAGCAGCCTTTTACTCGTTACCCAGTCCAGGGAAACATGCTTAGGTAAGGTGCAGCTATATGCCTGGAATCTAGATGTATAGTTTGCATCAACCTAGGCATTAACGCTGCTTTGGTAGAAGAGCCGCCGATGTGAAGGGTGGGTCAAAATTGTTTAGGAATTGCTTCTTCGGATTTACAGCCAACTTTAAGCACTTCTCAGAGATTCAACTTTTGGGTTTGGCGGCAGTCCCCGAGAACAGTATATTGCATGAGACTGATTCCCCATACCTGTCTCCAGCCCCGCATCAAAAACCAAACAATCCCTTATTCATAGGGGAAGTTGGACGCTTGGTGGCTGATAGGCGTGGTGGGGATCTGGCCGGCCTAATAGGGGCATCTCTTGAGACTGCAAAAGTTATATATGGGTTCTAGGAAGCAATGCGGATGTCTTCAGATGCAGCCATTAGGATGCCACCTCTATATCACAATCACATCTATATCACAATACTCAAGTCACTGAGATATGTGTGCACTATTCATCAACCTATTCGAGATAAGTGTAGAAATATATCACAATCATTGAACCATGTGTCCAAAGCGCCGTCACAATACTCAAACACTGCTGAGATATGTGTGCGCTCTTCACACGTCTTGTGGGTTATGAGTAGATAGATCTTTACAATACTCTACTATCATAGATGTGTGATCATTGTGGGTATATATAACGATATCTAACCCGGTTTATTTATTTATAGTAGATTGTAAATAGTTTATGCATTTACTTTTATGCATTTACATAATCACAATCGTAAAGAGTGTGAAAAGCAGTCAGAGGGGTCGCCTCTCAGCCCTATGGACATGCTTAATCACAATCGTAAAGAGTGTGAAAAGCAGTCAGAGGGGTCGCCTCTCAACCCCATTAACCTGCGTAATCACAATCGTAAAGAGTGTGAAAAGCAGTCCGAAAGGTCGCCTCACAACCCTATTAACAGGCATAATCACAATCTCGAAGAGTGTGAAAACCAGCCAGAGGTTAATAACCAGGGGTGTGAAAACATGTTAAAGGAGGAGAAATTATCAGCTAAAGAGTCTCAGAACACTTGGTCCCAAAGCCCTGACGACATAACTGTCTGTCAATTAAGGTCTGGGTCTATGTTCCGAGTAGCGGCTGTGGTCAATAGACAGCCTACACAAGCAGTTGTTGATACTGCAGCTGAAGTCACTATAATTTCGGATTCCTTATACAGACAGCTAGAACCTAGACCACCAGTGCTCAAGAACATCAAACTACACACAGCTGGTAAGAAGTTGAGCATGATAGGCTTTGTCGTGGGACCCGTGGCCCTCAAATTGGGGAACAAAGTGTACCACGAACGAGTCTATGTGGCTCCAATACAAGATACCATGCTGTTGGGTCTGGACTTCTTGAGAGCGCATGGCACCAAAATTGATCTTTTAAATTCCCAACTAACGGTGGGAGAAGAGATCATTAAAATGGAATTAGAGGGTGGGAATGACTCCCAACCAACTGTAGCTAGGGTGTGTGTAGACCGGCGAACGGTAATTCCACCTAATTCAGTAGTTCTAGTTGACTGTTTGATAGACAATGTACTACCACAATATGTTGTGGAGCCCATAAAAGTAAAGAGTAATAAACTGTTGGTACCTCGCACCATACATACGGGCAATAAAGACCTTAAAGTGTGTATGATTAACATTACCGACAAGTTTATTACCGTAAAGAAAACGCTCAACATTGCTGAGGCACGCTTATCTTCTTTATATAAGTAAGTTTTACCTTCACAACTTCATCATTGAGAGTTGTGAATATTTTAACATAACATTAACATTAATAGTTATACTTTAGAATTCAGCGTCTGTTGGTAGCACATGACGTTACCCTAAACTCATACTTTAGTGGGTATTGTATAGTGATTGTTGCATATTACAATCTTCAGGCAAATGATTTGTATGAAGTGTGGATTGACGTCTTTTAAAGCACTAGCTCGTCATAGGGATTATATGTACTCGCTTTTAAAATGCAAATATCATTATTATCGAAGATACTCATTACTGAGATGTGTGAACAGGTTAACATAGAGAATATTAAGTTCCTTGTTTTATTCTAAAGGTTTCATTATTTGTTCGAAGATATGATTTTATTCTAAATCCAAAAGCCATAGTATAGTGGATACTAGTATTGTATTGTTATGATTCCATCTTAAAGCTTTCAGACTAGTGTTTCTACCTTATTAGTGGTGACACACTAGATATAGACATTGGCCACCTTTGGTTCATGAAGGAGAGTGTGTGTCGGGGACTCGATACATACTTCCTAAGACAACTCATAGCAAATGTATAAGTTCTAAGAGGTAAAATGGATATCCTAGCATCTAAAGGGAATCAATGTGTATTGTGTTTGCCATTTTATTTGCAGAGATTTCTTACCATACTCATTGAGACTTGTGAACTCGTACTACTATGTATATCAACGCACTACTTGTTTTTATAGAACCGTGTAGCCCAAACTTTGAAAATAAATAGCTATCTCTGTTTACAATAATTTAGGCTAGTGATTATTTGGCTAGTGATAATTACTATGTGTCTTATTTAGTGTGGGTGCGCCGTAAACCCCCACCCCAGTTGAATCTAATTTAGAACATCAAGTTAAACACTAAGAGCACACTGCATTCATCAAGTATGTTCTCTGTTCTTCCTATAGCTAAATGCTGGTTAATCCTTGTTATAGAATATGTGTATTTGGATTCCTGCAAATTAAAATGTTCTGTTCTGTATTGTAAATGAGTAACATCCAAAAACTCCTACTAAGTGTTTACTCCAGTAAATAAGTAAATTCACAAAACGCCTAGTGAGAGGTGTGATTACTTTTGTAAGTTGTATATTTTATCACAAAACTCTTTATTTAAAAGTGAGAAGTGTGAACTGTTGTAAATATATTTTAATATCACACGACTCTTAATGAGAGATGTGAACTTGGGTAATTATGTTAGAACACATTTTAACTCTTAATGAGAGATTTAAACTGGGTTTATTATGTTAGAACACACAACTCAACTGAGATGTGTATCTAGATTATGTTTTATGAATTTTAATTGCTATTAAGTCAAATCACAGGGATAAGGTTTGAATTGGTGAAGTCATTTTGGCAAGTTATTGAAGTATTCTAAACCCATAGTCTTTGTATTGTGGGTATTGTACTCACTTGTTCAGTTTACAGCTCTCAGACTAAGGATTTATAATGAAGTCTTGAGGCACATTGTTACTGATACAAGTGTATAACGACACAGAAAGAGTGGCACCATTACTGATTGTGTATGCGGACCAGTGGGCTTCGCCTATTTAAAAGTGGGAGGAGTGTAGTAATTCTACAATTGGTGGAGTGTAACCTACTTCTGGAGATTCCCCATTACCTCTACGCATGCGCAGAAGTTGTTGTCGTGAAGTGGTACTTCCCAATTCTTCAGTTCAAGCTCGCAAACCAACCAGTAAAGTCACCTGTACAATCTACTTGTCAAAGTACAAAGGCCTCCGTTCCGGACCCAAAATACTTGGTAAGTACGTACAGTGATTTTACTATAGTGGTTTCTGTTGGCGCCACATAGCCTTTTTTTGTGTTGGCGCGCCGTAAAAGCCCAATTAAACTCCATTCTATACATACACTGGCTACGTCACAACTGACGATAGGCCGTCAGAAGCGCAGCGAACCTGGCGGACACAATGAATTAAACTCAACTCAACAGAAAGTTGGGTACGAAACGACTTGTGTACGAAACGTCAATAATCCACTGCAAGCGTCTATCCATTGGTATCGATCCATATCAACAAATGACTAATTTCACGTCCTATTATTTGCATTTATATTACTAACTGTTAAACAACCAATACAGCTCTGCACCGGCGAGGTTTGTAACCATACGAACACATGTTGATTATCAATTCAACCAGAAAGTATATGTGCTTCTTTAGTTGCATGTAAGTTGTATGTTATCCGGATACAACATATTTCGGATACAGCTCTATTTAATTTTTAAATCTGACACAGTATCCGTCACAGTTAATATAGTCTATGTGCAGGTTTCCTGAGGACAAATTAAAACTGACTGCGAGACAGTTTGGATAAAAATTGTGTATTGTGTTGGCTGGCGCCAAACAACTTCATGTTCTCCCTAGAAATCTCTGAAGGCATGTCGCCTTTATCACTGAAAAATATGCTTTAGAGTGTATCATTATACTAAACCCCTATTTTTAATGGTATTTTATTCAAAGATACGTAATATTGTTTCAAATGTAGAAAGAAATGAAATTATAGAAATTTTATTGAATTTCATTCAAAATGAAGAATTATGAAATACATTAGTTTAAATCTAGGTTCTATGCATTGTTTGAAAGCCATAACAGGTGTCTTGCGCAGTGACGTCATACAAGAAACGTTAACACGAGGTCTGAAGTTGTCCTGCTTTTTAGCCAAATGCCATGAGACGTCACTATAAACGTAAAAACAAAAGCACCCCAGACGTCAAAAAGTGAGACTACATATCGTCATACTACCGACCTAAAGAACATGACGAACATTGCGAAGACAGTGTCCTATCTATCTGGCTATATGTATGTATACTGCAACACCCACTTTCGAAGATTATGTGCAGGGCATACATGTAAGTGCATGCCTTGTGGTTGTGAGTATCTAAAAGATGATAAGAAAAACAGAAAAAAACACAAAAAAAGGTGAAGGTGAAATCAAAATGAAAGTGTTATCTTGGTTAAAAAGTCCAATAAAGAACAAAGTGGCTGATGAGGAATAGGCTAATATTGGACGGACTAGTGCTTTATATGCAGTGGACCTGATGCCTGAATATTTGGATTCCTGATGTTGTGTTTTAGAAACCCTAGACTTCTATTTCTATTTCCTGAACCTTTTGGATGTGATTGTTCCAAAGCAGATCATTTACTGATGTTGACACCGCGGTACGTTGTGCTAACAGTCTCACGAGTCTGACCATGAAGTATGTACATGTACATGTATGCTGATGGAACTGGAGTTCTTGATGTGTGATTTGGATAAGTGTACACTAATCTGGATTGAACTCCGTGTCCCATGCATCTTCCCATAGAGACAGCTTGTCTAGGTCCTGCTGCAATAGTTGAGCATCCTGAATACTGGAGACTGCAAGGTACACTGCACTGTTGTCTGCAACAGTCTTACCTTGGACTTGATGTTATCTGGAAGGTCATTGATATAAATCAAGAAAAAAGTCAGACCCAATACAGCACCTTTGGTTACCCCTGATGTTACATTGACAGGATCAGACTTACTGTTTTCCCGGATTACCTCCTGCACTCTGTTAGACGAGTTTCTTCAAATTTTGCATTTTCCGTGAACTGTTTTCTGTGTCCATGTCCCATGGACACATGTCCATGTCCCATGGACACATTTCTAGTTATTTAAACCTTCATTTTCATTGACAGAAATGGCAAGACCCAAAGAGAAAACAAGTTTGGCCTTTCAACAGAAATGTGCTGCGGCTGGTGACAAATTGAGGAAGTTTCAAGCTGACAGGTTGAGAGAGGACATGGAAAGGTGAGTGGAAAAACAGTTTTAAAGATTTTCTCTTCCACATTCATCATGACAATTGCTGCTGTCTTCCTTAAAGAAACTAACCCACCAGCCAGTTACGGCTCTTGATTTAGTTAAAAATGCTATATTTTGCCTTTAAGACGAATAGTCACTCGCTTCATTGATGTTATAAGAGCCATATAAGCAAGTAGAACGTCCACATGCCCTCTTGGGCCTCTTGTTATTACTTGCATTTCTCAAACAGTTTTGAATAAATTGTTTCCAAACTTCATATACACAACAACTGATGACCTTATGTCCCTCTATATCACCCATTGTTGATTGCCTAATTTATTTCAGAATTATGGCCCTTTGTTTGACTTAGACTTCAAGAGGATCACTTTCAGTGATAGTTCTAGTTCTGTTTGTCATGCTATGTGGCAAAGTCTGAACTACAGAAAATACATTTTATTTACTGACCAAGGTATTACCTCTCAATGTAGGGACACATGTGTTACCACTCAATGTAGGGACACATGTGTTACCTCTCAATGTAGGGACACATGTGTTACCACTCATTGTAGGGACACATGTGTTACCTTTCAATGTAGGGACACATGTGTTACCTCTCAATGTAGGGACACATGTGTTACCACTCAATGTAGGGACACATGTGTTACCACTCAATGTAGGGACACATATGTTACCACTCAGTGTAGGGACACATGTATTACCACTCATTGTAGGGACACATGTGTTACCTCTCAATGTAGGGACACATGTGTTACCTCTCAATGTAGGGACACATGTGTTACCTCTCAATGTAGGGACACATATGTTACCACTCAGTGTAGGGACACATGTGTTACCTCTCAATGTCGGGACACATGTGTTACCTCTCAATGTAGGGACACATGTGTTACCTCTCAATGTAGGGACACATGTGTTACCTCTCAATGTAGGGACCACATGTGTTACCTCTCAATGTAGGGACACATGTGTTACCACTCATTGTAGGGACACGTGTATTACCACTCATTGTAGGGACACGTGTTACCTCTCAATGTAGAGACACATGTGTGTAGGGACACATACATGTGTTACCACTCAAATGAAGAATATGGCCTATTGATGTGCCTTAAAACAATTGTGATCACAAACAGTAAAATCGCTTTTTTGACTGTTTTTCTATTATCCTTTAGGTTGTTTACGGAGGAACTTCATGCTGATCTGACTGTGGAACTTCAACACAGAAAGTTGTCCCTGCATTCCCTGATGCTTAAGGCAAGGTGAGTGACTCAAAGATTCATATAAAAGTCTCTCCAACACAGAAAGTCCCAGGCATCTCCGTGGCCGAGGGGTTAATGGCGTGGCATTATAAACCTTCTCACCTCTCACCGCTGCAGGTTTGAAAATCCCACTGGGAGCTCCATTTGTAAATGAGGAAGTGTCGATTCTTACGGATGGCAGGAAAGGTGGGTGGTCTGCCTCCACCACAAAAAAATCAACCGTCATATATAACCTTACTTGTGTTGAAAATCACCTGTTGAGAGGGGTTCCTTACACGGTCTTAATTTATAACCACGAAGACTCTGAATACAAGTTCTACTTTTATTAATTTCTTATTAGTAACAAGTACATGTAATGATAACATTTTAAATTCTAGTTAGTAATTTCACATGACAAAAAGGTGCTCGTCTTCAAATTCACATTTCACAATACAATATAAAACAAATATCTTACCAGGCAATAGCACTTTAAAAGCTGGGTTGATACATAACTATCAACAGTCTTAGTCTGTATTAGCAGAACTAAATATTACTACATGTAATGACTAACTATCTTAGAGTAGAGATGCTACTCCCTTGACAGCGTCTAGAAAAGTGCCCAAGTTAATGTGTTAGAACAGAACGGCGGGAAGGAAAAATGTAATAATAGATACAAAGTGACCACTCACACACACAACTGGACAAACAAGTTCCTCACACCCCATCTATATATATTGATTTGTGTTTACGCACAGCAGAATCAATAATCCATAACATACTGGCTGTAATACTATTGTGGTAAAAGGGAAATAACTCCTACTATAATATAACACTAACACGTAGGGGTTATGAAGCCTGATTGACACACCATGCAAACCAATCTCTACCCAGAGTACACTCGTTCCTCATTTGACTCTGTCAACGTCAAAGGAAGTAGGGCGAACGGTTAGGTCACGTGATTATTCAAAAAAGTTATTACGATGTTTATAATAAATCATTTTGCGTGATCTGCAAAGATAAAATATAGATCTATATTAAATAATTACAATTTTTATTTCTATGAGTTAATTTTTTTTAGTAATTTTCTGCTATCGAGCTTCAGTTTGAAATGTTTACATATGCGTTTCGATTGAGGAGACCAAAGTACGTATTATTTTGGTAGTAAAATAGTCCCGATTAAACCTAAATTGTTTTCATGCATTATTTCAAATCTTGCAACATCTAATTTGCAGATATTCTGAAAATTATATTTACACAAGAAATAAATAAGTTTCAGGCAAACATATTCCAATTTAACAGGTTTTACCAAAATCTTGTAATTTAGTAGTTAGCAGGGATATATGTGAGTGCAAGGAACGATAACTCTGCGTGGAGATTGCATGCAAACAAACAAACTAAAAAAAGTTGTCCCGGCATTCCCTGATGATCAAGGCAAGGTGAGTGACTCATAGAAGTCTGTCAGATGTTTTTACAAATTTACATACAATATGACATGTATTGCCATGGCAAGCTGAAAATGTATTTTACTTTTAAACCCGAACCAAAAAATCAAGGCATTGAATTTGGTGGATTTGCCTATAATCATGATAATATTACTTTAAAGCTCTTTTTTGTTACAATGAAATACCATTTATTTCTTGCAAATATGAAGCTTTACAGAGAAGGAAACACTATTGGAATACCACTGAAACACCACTGATGCAGACAAAAGTTATTTAATATATTTAATTTATTCAATAGTAGGTAACTCAGTTATTAATTACAGTTACTGTATATCTCATTAAATACTAGTACTAGACTAATTTTTACCATGAAAATTACACGTTTTTAATTATGGAATATTTTAAAAGAACCTTAAACATATGTAAAATATTTTTTCAATTTTGTATAATATTGTCATCCCAAGTCCAAAATATGGTTTGGGTGTAATAGGGTAATTAAAGAGAAATTAATTTTCTGCATGAATCATTTGTTTGAATGGTGTTTAACGTAATTTTTTAGCACATTTTAGGCTATAATTATATGATGGTTGATCTTTTGTAGTAGAGGTACACCACCCACTTATTCCTGGGTAAAACCAGTAATGTATACCTCCCGCAATCCGTAAGAATCAACACTTTCTCACTTACGAGTCGAGCTCCCGGTAGGATTCGAACACGCATCTGTGAGAGGTGAAAAGGCCAGAGTAGGTTATACATTTGTATTTGTTGTACACATCCTTGACAATTAGTGGGTAGTTTGCCTCCACCATTAAATATTGACCGTCATGCATAGCCGAAAATGTGCTAGAAAAAATTGGCAGTAAACTCCAAACAAACACTGACTTATTGACGTTATTGTTGAAACTATAGACATTAGGGTATATGTTTGATATGCATTTGCAAAGGAGTATTGCCATCATTTAACATTTCTTGTTTTACATATTTTATTGTTTGGCAGAAGCCCCAGTCTGTTTAAGATGATGATGTCACTTCCTGGAAGTTGCCATGACAACAAATATGTTTCCATGATAAATTGTAGTCAAGCTACAGAAATCGAGCACCTTTTCAGGTAAGTTTAAATATTATGTTTACCGACTGATTATTTTTGTAGATGTTAGAGAGGTCAGGCATTTTACGATTGCAGGACTGGGTACGCATACATAGAGAAATTATAGCTCGATCTGACACCTTAATAAGACCGGAAGCAGGTTTATCCTTTTTTTTTATGCTCCTCGAAAAAGCTGGTGGAAGCATATAGTCACTGCTTTTTTCGTCCATCTGTCTGTCTGGAGCATAACTTGTAAACTACTAATGGGACTGGAAAGAAATTTCACACAATGATAGACAGCAGTGAGACAAAGTGGTGCAGAGCACAATAACTGTATCTTCACTCAAATAAGAGTTTTTTATTTGTATGTTTACACTTACAATTTTTGTCCGGATCATATCTTGTCCGGATCATATCTTGAAAACTGCTAATGGGACTGAATTGAAACTTCACACAATGATAGAGGGCAATGAGAGGAAGTGCAGAGCTTAAGAACCATAACTCAAACTTCGCTCAAATTAGAGTTATTGCCCTTTGTAATTGTATACTTATCATTCTCGTCCAGAGCATAACTTGAAAACTACTATTATTATAAATGGGGCTGGAATGAATGAAGTGGGGTTTTATGTCCTGTCAACACATTATATTAGGTTATATTGGGACAGCAACCTCAGATGGAGATGAGATGAAGGATGAAGTTTCCCATCAGACATGCCTCCACCAGGATGTGAACCCCCACAGGGCTGAGGTCTGTAACTCCACGGCACAAAGCCTTTTTCACTGAGGCACCAAGGCCGCTGGTATGAAACTTCACACAATGATAGAGGGCAATAGAAGGAAGTGCAGAGCAAAGGACTATAACTCTATCTTCATTCAAATTAGAGTTTTTGCCCTTTTGTATTTTTATACTTGTCAATCTTGTCCAGAGCGTAACTTGAAAACAACTAATCAGACTGGAATGACACAATGTAAGAGGGCAATGAGAGGAACTATAGAGCACAAGAACCATAACTCTAACTTAATAGTAAATACAGAAGTATCCCTCTATGTACACTTACATTTATATAACATGTTTATGAAACATTTCTTGTCTGGAATATAATCATCAATGCAATTGCCATTCTTCTTTGAATTTGTATAAAGCAACAGCACTGTATTACTTCTGACTTCTGCCTAAGAAAATCACTCATATTGTATAATTACACACATATCTACATAATTATGTTTATTATTGTTGTACATTTTTCCTTTCTGATACAGCTTCATTCACACAAAGCATCAACTGTGGGGAGCATCCAGCGGTTCTACCACTCTTCTTGTTCATTGGTTCAACACAGTGAAGTAATAAGGACAACTGTAATAATATGTTTACATCCAAACTTATTAAAAAATAATGTTTTTCTTTCACCAAGAGATAATTTATATTTCAGACAGATCTACAAGGAAGATGCTATCCAACCTCTCCTAGACCAGCTGGTCACAATCATTGACAATCCAGAGGCAACACACGATACAGAAACGCCAGCAATTAGTCCGCAGTCTGACACACCAGAAGTAAATGACAATTCTAATCAGGAATTAAACACTGCAACAAGAAACACTGATAGTGAAGAAAGGATTATTGTACAGAATGGTGATTTACTATCAACAGTTAATGTAAATGAAATGGAAGAAGATACTTTATATGTGTTAGCTAAGAAGATAGTTAAAAAGACTATTCGGGATGCCATAGCTATTGTAGATCAGAGTAAAGATTTGGAGGTAGAAATGATTGGAACTGGAGTTGTTGTAAATGGGCTGCTGGATAGTGAGATCGATGATAAAACAGGAGTTAAAATGGAAAATATTACTTCTCATACCTTAGAGGCTGGAAATAAACACAATGGATGTATACGAGAAACAACTGGAATTGAAAATGGTGACCAACTTGATAAAAAATGTGAAAGCAAGAAACTTGGATGCAAGTACAGTAGATTAAAAATTAAGCCTGCCAAGGAAAGCTGCCTGGAGTCTGTATCAAGTCTGTTGGAGCGATTATATGGCATGCAAACAGCCGTGAAGCCATGTAGTCAGTTAGGCGAAGATTTGTTAAGGCTGCTAGGTCAGGAGCTGAGTGATTGTGTGGTAGAAGTACAGACTGAAAGCTTTCATGTTCACAGGTATTGTCATAGAAGTTTAACCTTTCTAATTATTATACCCCCGCTTTCACAAAGTTTGTAGCGTCGTGTCCCGTTACACACTTTTATTACTTGCATTTGTCAAACAGTTTTGAATGGGTTGTTCCCAAACTTCATATACACAATATCTGATGACCATTATGTCCCTCTGAATCACCCATTGTTGATTGCCTAATTAATTACAGAATTATGGCCCTTTAATTCACTTAGAATTTTAGCGGGGGTATTCATCACCTTCAGTGATAGTTCTAGCTGTATCTGTGTACCTGCTTAACATTGTATACCTGTATATTGAGAGAAAATCTGAAATTTACTGTGAAATCTATCCAGCATGGTACAGGGACTCATGGCAATAAGATGCAATCAAATATGTTTTGCAAATTATGTGTTGAACCTCATACAGTTGTACAATAAAAGCATAAATTTAACAAACTGACATAGAAAAATAGCTAAAACAGCTGTTTTTCTATGTTCATAAATTCTGTGTTTCTATGTTCATAAATTCTGTGTTTTTTATGTTCATAAATTCTGTGTTTCTATGTTCATAAATTCTGTGTTTCTCATAAATTCTGTGTTTCTATGTTCATAAATTCTGTGTTTCTATGTTCATAAGTTCTGTGTTTCTATGTTCATAAGTTCTGTGTTTCTATGTTCATAAATTCTGTGTTTCTATAAATTCTGTGTTTCTATGTTCATAAATTCTGTGTTTCTCATAAATTCTGTGTTTCTATGTTCATAAATTCTGTTTTTCTATGTTCATAAGTTCTGTGTTTCTATGTTCATAAATTCTGTGTTTCTATGTTCATTAAAATGTTTAACAAGCAAATGAAGAAACCTTGGCAAATGTTGAGTTGTTGTCATGTCACTGGATTTGAAGTAAAAATTAAATACAGATTATTTAACTGCTGAAATCGATTATAGGGAAATCCTTCACTAGAAGGAAGAGGTGTGGTTCTTTTCACGAATGAGCTTATGCGAGCAAGTGAAAAAACAAAACACGTCTACCATCGAGTGAAGGATTTCTCTATAATCGAAGCCAGCAGTTAAATAATCTATTTTTAGTCAGTTTATGTAGAATTTTAACCGAAATTATTCGTTTTATTGAACGGATGATGTTGACGTCAACAACAGTTTATTGACGTCATGACCCAACGTCACAGTAAGTTATTGTTTTGTTCGGAGTTAGTTATTAATATTTAGCGATTATGAATATTCTTTCACTGAGAAATCCCAATATTTCACCCATAATGTAATAAATTGGATTAATACAGGGGCATGGCGTAATGTAATGATATCTCGCATGCAGTCATGGGTTCAATCCCCAGCTGGGTCATGCCAACACTTTATAAAACTGGTACTTATAACTCCCTTGCTTGATGTTCAGCATATAAAGAGCAGTTCTAGGACTGGTCGGCCTGATATCAGTATAATGTGACCAGGTGGAGTATCATGTCATGTGTCTACGACATGGTATTCTAGTGGGACAGCACTATAATGTTGAGCATTTTGCTCACTGTTACAACTAGAAACCATAGTCATATGGTCTAGTTGTGCACCTCCCCTTTTGAGTAGATTCACATAAGAAATGTGGTTGCCATGGTAACAAAACTTGTAATAAATCACTAAAAATTGCTTGTCTTCACGATAACTCAAGAACAGCTGGCACTACAAACTCCAAACTTGGCAGGAATGTTTGTGTCATGGTCTAGTTGTGCACCTCCCCTTTTGGGTAGATTCGCCTTAGAAATGTGGTTGCTATGGTAACAAAACGTGTAAAAAATCACTAAAAATGGCTTGTCTTCGCGATAACTCAAGAACAGCTGGCACTACAAAATCGAAAATTGGCAGGAATGTTTGTGTCATGGTTGTTAAAGTGGGGCATATATGTTTAACAAACATCTCTTGTTCCTATTTCAGATAAAGGTTACGTCGTAATAAATAGATTTGTGAATTTTAAATAATGCGCTTGATAAATACTTCAAGAATGCCTCATGTCCCTTTAAATGTGTGTTTTGAACTTTTAAATTATGTCAATAAGTGAGAACACATAAATAATCTAAAATAAACGTTTGATCATCTAGCATACCATTTCACCCTCAACAAAGTCAATCTCAGAAAATGGACTCTCGTGCAGTCTCGTGCAATCCAACACCAATGACACACAAAGATTATTTTAAGGATTCTCAAACGAATTATCAGCCTCAATACTTATGGAAAATTAACACTTATTTAGGTCCCTTGGCAAGATGCACATATCTTGGTAAACAATTCTTCTTCTCTTGTTTACCTATCAAAAAGGTGTCCAAAATGTTATCAAAAAAATTATCATTAACACATCTAGTGTTTTAATATCGAATCAAAAGGATATTAATCACGTACATTTACAAGTCATTGTGTATCATATCAGGAGCAGTGTCATTCTTTCCTTAGTACGCAACCTATGACCAGTTATAACAAAGAATAATTTAACGCAATTTTCTTAATTGAACCAAGTCACATTAGAGGTTCTTGTAATTTCACGCAGAAATACTATAAGAATTAGGTATCACCATTGATCACTTTCTAATGAAACTCGCGAAAGTCAGAGTCGTGTTTTATTGGTGATAATTGAACCAATCAGAATGGTGATAATTGAACCAATCAGAATGTTGTCACTTATAAATATGACATTTTATTCTTCAGGTGTGTGTTGGCTGCACGGTCGTCATACTTTGATGCTATGTTAGGAGGCTCGTGGAGGGAAAGTGACGAAGAACATATTGTGCTAGAGGGGTAGGTAAATAATGCTGAAAATATTTGGAACTACTTGATGACAAAAACATTATGTTGGAAAAAAAAGAGTACAATTTTAAAATCATTAGGAACTGGAATATTAAGCTATGGCTTGGATTTTTTAAAGTTTACAATCACTATGTATTCTTATATCATATATATAATTACATTCTCACTTTCATGTTATTTTGTTCTTTAGGGAGATGAAATTAATAAATTTTCAGGAAAACTTGAATTGTCTGTCATCCGTCTGTTATCTTTTGCTTCATACAACATCTTCTCTGAAACTGCTAAATAGAATTTAACAAAACTTCACAGGAAGCATCCTTGCGTGGCCCTTTCTCAGGTTTATACAAATTGATTTGATCCGTTTTAATATACAAATTGATTTGATCCGTCAACAAATATAGACGCTGTTACTAAAAATAGACAAATCTTCAAACAACTTCTTCTCATAAACTGCTGGTGTGAAATCGACAAAATTCACAGGAATCATCCTTGCATGGTCCTCTTTCAGATTAGTATAAATCATTCGGATCCGTCAACAAATATGGTGCCATTACTAAAAATAGATAAATCTTTAAATTAATTATTTTCATGAATCATCCCTGCGTGGTCCTATCTCAGATTTGTACAAATCGTCCCGATCCATCAACAAATTTTGGCCGCTGTTACTAAAAATAGAAAATTTCTAATTTTCCTCTCACCGCAGTGGGTTCCAATTCCTCTGGGAGCTTGTTTTGTAAGTGAGGAAGTGGCCATTCTTACGGATTGTGGGAGGTGTACAGTTCTACCCAGAAAAAGTGGGTGGTCTGCATCCACCACAAAAAATTGACTGTCATATAATAATTAAATTATAACCTTACATTTGTTGAAAATGCTGCAAAAATACCATACAAACAAACAAATTTTCCTCTGTTTCAGCATTGACCCTAGCGTAATGAGACAGACACTGTTATACATGTACGGGGGTGTTGTGGAAGTTGACCCACAGTGTACGCTTGGTGGCCTAATCATGATGGCCGACATGTACGCCATGGAAGGACTGAAGGAAGTAGTAGCGTTCAACCTTAATAAGGAATATTGCCACTTCTTCCATAGGGTAAGTTGTAGTATTATTCTGAGGTTCCCCCAACCACCTCCCCCTCCCATGTATGCCATGGAAGGAAGTAGTTATGTTCAACCTCAATAAGGAATATTGCCACTTCTTCCATAGGGTAGGTTGTAGTAGTATTCTGAGAATCACCCCCCTCCCAGTCCCCTCTAATCCCCAATAGTGATTCTTATCTATACTTCCCCTCTATCTAGGGCAGCTCTAAGTAGCCTGTGTGTTGATGAGCTGTTAAACATCAGTCAATTCTTACTTGTATGATGTTCATTTTATTTAGTTTGTAAAATATTGAAAAATTAATAGCCAGTTCAACATACATGTACCGGTGCAGTTTATCTACGGTATATATGTATAATATTACAGTATCAAATTGAAATTGTGTCCACAATATTATCAACTAAACATTCTTTGAATAAGTTACTTAAACTTTAAACCGGTTAATGTAAACTGGTGAGTAAGTTTCATCCATTATGCCCCAATATAACTACATACTTAATGTTTTAACAGTATGTTTTTACCTACCCACAGCCATGCCAGGAGTGTATTGCTGGAGTGCCGGATGCCCTGGCCCTGACCATGATTTACAACATGGACGCGCTGAAGGACAAATGTGTCAAGTGGATCAACAAGAACTTCGGGAAGGTTTGGGCAACACAAACATTTGCCATGCTGCCGCAGGAGGTGCTGGAGTTTTGTGCTTCTACTGCAGTGAAGGACTTGGTATGTGATGAAAACAGGTATTTTACTGACTATATGCTATAAAAGTGAAGTTAATTATACCCACGTTAAATGCAGCCGTTCATCTGTCTGTAGACACAACATTTCCTGCTATAAAACTCTTAAAGAATTTTAGCCACATTCATAAAACTTTACAGGAAGATCATCCATGGTGAGAAGAGGATCTCTTTTTGGGGTTAATAGGTTCAAGATCAAGGTCACCAGGACCTGATAATGCAAAATGTTGTCTGCTCTATAATTTTCCTAGGTTTTAAGACACACGCATTAAACTTCACAGAGGATGACTCCTGACCATGACATGATATTGAAAACCTTGTCCGCTCTATAACTTCTTAATCAAGATTTGCAGGCACATGCCTGGATCTTTAGAGTTAAACTGTCTATGGTGAGACGATAAACCATATACATGTTGGGTTCAATAGGTTCAACATACGAGATCGTCATACCGAAGACGAAATATATAGGTAGCTACATTAAATGAATATTTGGAAGTATATGATATATTAAATGGAATCCAAAATTTGTGCCTATTGAATATTGAATTAAAACTCGTTGGATAAATAAATATGATGGTTAGCACAGCCTCGCATCATATACTTTTATCCAACTTGTTAATAAATTCAAACTTAAATAGACATTTTTTTAAATCCTCTGTTTACCAGATGTTTAATGCTTTTCTTAGTCATCAGTTATTGGTCTGTGTAAACAGGCTACTTGTGTAAGAGCCACCTGGTTGCCAAATAACACCCAGATTTAACATCTATTTCCTACAGGCCTTAGACAATGCTATAGACACGATGGTGGAGTGTCGACGCCTGAATGAGAAGACACCGCACCTCAAGTGGACAGAGCCGATATTTCATTTGATTACCCGTCTGATGGATGCTGCCATTGAGTTTGCCAGTCAGAATTTTGTACATCTTGTGTCGAGTAATACCTTCAGGAAAATAGACAAGGTAACAGGATGGCAATATTATTTTGTTAAATACTAGGTCGCTATTTATTAAAGAAACTTGCCAAATAAACACAAAATTAAACTACAAAACTGTTTATTAAAACCCAAGCCTGATGTTCAGGTGATATAATAATGTATATGTGTCAAAGGTATATGTTTATTCACTGGTTCTTAAAATAAGTTGAATATGTGTAAAAATGAAGTGTTAAATTGAACTGGTTTGGACTGGTCGGTTAAAGCCATTTATATTGTGTCTATAGACTTTGGATTCTCAAAATATGTCAGTTGTATAATTACCTCGTCGTCAGTATAGGTTTGAAAACGGTGGCCCCTGAATTGGCAAGAAATGCAATTTTACATGTTGTTAAAACGATACAGACCAGTAAACGTATGTTGTAAAATGTTGGCTGTTGTCGGGATAGCTACTTTAATCCAGAAAAAAGCAATGTTCTCTGATATAAATTTATATGACTTTCAACTGAAACCATTTATATAATAACTATAAAAAAACATTACCTAACTATGACATATCTTAAATAAGAAGACTTAAAACACTAGGTAGCCATAGAAGGCAAATTTCTTTTTAGTATTGTGATACTGACACTATACAGTCTCCGCGAAAACCGTCGGTCCATCGGACATGACTGGCAAATTTTGAAATATACGGCAGAAATATCCCATAAGTCGATCCAAGTATTCGGCAATTTTTAAAACTAAAAACCTATCACGAATCTCGTTTAATTGCTTGTAAAATTCCCTTTACTCTGTCTGAGTGTCAAGCCATTTTTAAAACTACAATACAACCAGAAATTGTGTTTTTATTGTTTGTATTTAAATTTGAAGCCGTTTTTGAGGATAAATAAAAACTTATCTCCCTTGATTAAAATTGATAAATTTATAAGCGCGCATGTCATTGGTCGATTAACAGATTTTAACCAATCGCATTGCATCTTAAAATTGATGATGAACGGTCACGCGAATTTGTCACATTGACCTGAAGAATAAGGATCGAATATTAACACTTTCAACAGTGATTTCTTTATCATATTCTTATTTTTTGATGAATTGTTGTATATTCTTTTTTTTTTATTTATTTTGAGTTCATTAGTAGCAAATCTGTGCCATAAGAACATTTTACAACGAACGCTTATTCACAAATGCATGCTGTTAAATAACACCGTGAACGCACACCTGTTTTGAATAGTTTAAATTGGTATGGTTTTTGACTGTGATTTGCTGCGCCATCATAAAATTGTAAAAAAAAAAGTACATTCCTAAAAAGTTGAATTGCTCCATTTTTACTGTTGGTCACAGCATACTTTTTTTGTCTGTCTGACCGAATGTCCTGTGGACTTGAAAATGTTTTCGTTTAGACTGCACTATATATATACTGAACAAATAAAGTTTAGCACAACCTTTTAGGGACAAAGATTAAACATATGACCATTGAGTTAATTGTTTGAAGCTATTAGAAATGCTAGGTATGTGATTTTCCAAACATTGTGTTATTTTATTAATTTTAGATCACCTGAGCCGTCGTCGTTAACTTTTGCTTCAATCGACTTCTCCTCAGAAACCGCTTGGCCAATTTTGACCAAACTTCAGGTGGATGATCCTTAGATGAATGCTTTTTAGATTTTTTAAAATTAGGTCAGCGTGACATCCAAGATGGTCGCCATTACCATATATGGTTGAAACCTTAAAAATCTTCTTCTCAAGAACCGCTGGACAGATTTTGACAATTTTTCTTTTAAAATGATCGCCAATGCCTAGTCTATCAAATTTGTTTAAATAAATTCCCCAGGGTTAAAAATGGCCGTGCCCCGGGGGTCCAAAGTTTGTATATTGAGATTTTGCATGTTTTTCATAGACATAAAGGGAAAAACTTTAAAAAATCTTCTTCTCTGAAACCACATGGCACAGAGCTCTCATATATTGACATGTAGCATCAGCCTATGGTCCTCTATTAAGTTTGTTCAAATGGTGACCCTGGGGTCAAATGTGGCCCCGCCCCAGGCATCACAGTTTTACCTAGACTTATATAAAAAAAAATAAAAAATCTTCTCTAAAACTACAAGAGCCAGAGGTTTAATATTTTGCATTTACTATATATAAAGCATATGGTCCTTTACCCAGTTTGTTCAAATGGTGACCCTGGGGTCACATTTGACCCCGCCCCAGGGGTCACATGTTTTACATCGACTTGTATAGGGAAAAACTTTTAAAAAATCTTCTCTGAAACTGCAAGTCAGAGGTATAATAATATTTGAATTTGCTATAAGCTTATGGTTCTCTACCAAGTTTACTCAAATGATGACCCTGGGGTCGCATTTGGCCCCACCCCAGAGGTCACATGTTTTACACAGAATTACATAGGGATTTTTTTTGATTTTTTTTCTCTCAGAAACAGCTTGGTCAATTTTGAATAAACTTAACATGGATGATCCTTATGTGCATGTTTTTCAAATTGTTAAAATTAGGTAAACACGACATCCAAGATGGCCGCCATAGAAAAAACTTAAAATTACTTCAAATACACTAAGGCCGCGGGTTCATGTCCCACTGGAGGTATTTTTTATGCCCCCACCACCAAATGGTCCACAAGATGTGCATATCCTTCCAGCGTCAAAATCGACCCAGTATTACCAGAGTTATGCCCCCTTTTTCGTCAAATTTTACGTGAAAATATCTTATCTCTTCCCACACTTTTCAACTGATTGTTTCAAAGCTTTACAGGATGCTTACCTATGATGTCAAGATGTGCATTCATAATTTTTATAGAGCCTCATCAAAAAAACTGACCAATCAGTGACCAGATATGACATACCAATACATTCCGGTAGGTGATAAACTCTGTCTTTATCCTTGATGCTCAACCAAGTTTACTGTTAATTATAAAGGTATCTACAGTGTGATTCTTTTGAAACCCTGCATATTTCATGCGCATTCATGCAAAGTGATTCAATATAAGTATTTTTCAAAATGAAAATCTTAAAAATTATTGTCTTTTTACTCTGCCAAAGATTTTTTTTTTACTATAGAAGCTAAGGATAAAAACCGAAAAAAAAGATAAAATCTCAACATCACTGCAATGAAAAATTATGAATATTGTTTCGGCGCCAAAATCGACCTTGCGTTACCGGAGTAATGCCCCCTTTTTTGTCAAATTTTACGTGAAAATATCTTGTGTGTCTATCTCCTCCCACACTTTTCAGCCGATTTGCTTCATTGGCCCCAAACATACAGGGCTTTGTATCTCATCTGTGGAATTGACATGCATTTTATGCGCTAAATTTATTTTGCTCCGTATACTATACGGACTTATGATGAGGTCACAGGCTTATTCTATGAAACGGTGTACAAGTAATCAAGCAGGAATTAAAAGTCGCTAATTATGACGCAATATACTATTATGTACTTAAAGGAACACTGTACGTAAGTAAGCGTAACCAAAACAATGTCTGATTTTTATACAGTGAAATGTATGCATTGAAACATGAACACAGACTCAGATATACATTTGTGAGTTCGGAAAAAAAAAGCTTTATTATTTGTAAACAATGTGGGGTGGCATTATTTACATTTTCTGCTGATCACATGACATCCATTGGGTATTCTATACATCTTTTTACATACATCGTTTAGCTCAGTTGGGAGCGTGGTTGACTTTTGTGCGTTTGGGTATTATTACCCACGAGTGTAATTTTAGTGTGGGCTATAAGTTCAACCCCACTAAGCGGTACTATTTTTTGTACGGTTATTGAATTCCTTCGAACAATCTCATTTTTTTTAGCAAATATTCAATAATGGTTGGTGTGTTATGTTTGTCACCATAATTGTTTGTGTCTTTAAGTATTTAATCGCTAATAGTTAAAAATAAAGGTATATTTTAGATAACTGACATGTATTAGGTCATTTTGCACAGTTATTACTTAATAGTGTGTTGTGTAAATTTAACGCTTCAAAAAAACAACTTTTTCCAACGAATCTCGCAGTCGTTCAGTGGTCATTTAATGACCATTTAACCAATAGGTTGATACGGTGCTAATAACATTGTATACCTAGATGACCAAATAGAATGTCAGAATTATTGTTATTATGTACCATGTTGAAATAAAGACTGACCATTCCTTTTCTTCTAGGAAGGTATTGCTTTCAACAGACAACCATTGGAAGATATATTTGGCGTAGTAATACAGGCGTTGTCTCCGGAGAATTCTTGCCAGGCATATCTCTCACTCAATAAATGGGTGTCCATGTTCAAGGCTCGGGAGGAAGAAAAAGAAACAATTCCCCTGTATTCACAGGTATAAAGTGTTAATATTTATGTAGCCTTTGATTCCAAATCTTAATTTTTACTTATTAAAGCACTGTCCAGTTTCACAGCATGGCCATTATACCTGATGTAACCCATGTGTTGTATTATACGTGCCTATTAAAGTCCCGCCATCAGTAGACAAAGTTTACAACAGATGTATACTGTTTCTAAACCTACTGAAGGGTTATATATGTAGCTTACATAATTTGAGAATCCAAACTCTATAGGCACAGTATAAATGGCTTTAACCAGCCTAACCAAACCCCAAAAATGGAACGTCAAATTAAAAGTTACCAACTCATAATTTATTTTAAGCATATTCAATCTGGGGTATTAAATAAACTTTTACTTTTAATCGGCACATTTACATTATTTTATGACCAAAACATATGTTTGGATAAACAATTTTATTGTGTAATTTTGCCGTTATTAGACGAGTTAGTGCCTTTAAATACGTAATCATACATAGAATTTATTAAAATACCAGGTGGTGCAGTGTCAATTATTAGGACATTTTGCTGTGATAAAAGAATCATACAATCTAACATCATGAACATAAGGCACAGTTCCCGCAATCCTGCGTATCCTTTCCCTCTCTGGGGCGGCTCTAAATTACCAAAGGCAGTGTGTTGATCAGCTGTTTGAAAACGATTTGCAACCATCTGATTTTGATTTCAGTCAAAGGTCAAGGTCACATTGACCCTAATCATGACCTGGCATAGAGACACGGTAAATCAGACTGTTATACCATTTTGTTAAAAGTTGTATATACCATGTACACAGACCATGTACACAGATCAATACACTGTTGCTCGGGGTGCTTACTTCAGCCAAAGTTTTTTCATCAACAACATGAGTAATTTTAACAATATGTACATTTGAAAATAAGTTTTTTTGGTGGGGCTTTTTCCATGTCAATTTCTTGATGCTGGGACAGAGTAAATTAAGAAAACTCAAATAACTTCATTAAGCCTTAATAATTCGCTATAAAACTTTCAGCGTTTCTTACTTTTATGTTTTTCCAATACCTTAAAACCATTCTTGGAATAAATAAAAAAAAAAGTTTTTAAAATGTTCTCTTTTAGGAATTGTAAAGCTTAGGTGGTGAATGTTTTGATGTTTTTTTAATTATGCCTATTCTTAAGCATACACTGTCAAATGCAATAAAATACTTTTATTTTATTTTCAGGAGTTTACAGATTTTGTGGAGTACTTGTTTAAGAAATGCAAGGGTCACCTGTGTCTGTATATACATCAGGCGGCCAACACGGCCGAGTGGGGTATATTGTCTAAGGACATGCAGACTGAACTAATGAAAGGTAGGGGTTGTTATCTATACATCAGGCGACCTACACGGCCGAGTGGGGTATATTGTCTAAGGACATGCAGACTGAACTAATGACAGGTAGGGTTGTTATCACCTGTCTGTATATACATCAGGAGGCCAAGATGGCGGAGTGGGGTATCTTGTCTTAAGGACATGCAGACTGAACTAATGACAGGTAGTGGTTGTTATTACCTATGTCTGTATAATACATCAGGCGGCCAACATGCCCGAGTGGGGTATATTGTCTAAGGACATGCAGACTGAAGTAATGACAGGTAGGGTTGTTATCATCTATGTCTGTATATATATCAGGCGGCCAACACGGCCGAGTGGGGTATATTGTCTAAGGACATGCAGACTGAAGTAATGACAGGTAGGGTTGTTATCATCTATGTCTGTATATATATCAGGCGGCCAACACGGCCGAGTGGGGTATATTGTCAAAGGACATGCAGACTGAACTAATGACAGGTAGGGTTGTTATCACCTGTCTGTATATACATCAGGAGGCCAAGATGGCGGAGTGGGGTATCTTGTCTAAAGGACATGCAGACTGAACTAATGACATGTAGGGGTTGTTATTACCTGTGTCTGTATAATACATCAGGCGGCCAACATGCCCGAGTGGGGTATATTGTCTAAGGACATGCAGATTGAAGTAATGGCAGGTAGGGTTGTTATCATCTATGTCTGTATATATATCAGGCGGCCAACACGGCCGAGTGGGGTATATTGTCTAAGGACATGCAGACTGGAGTAATGACAGGTAGGGTTGTTATCATCTATGTCTGTATATATATCAGGCGGCCAACACGGCCGAGTGGGGTATATTGTCTAAGGACATGCAGACTGAAGTAATGACAGGTAGGGTTGTTATCATCTATGTCTGTATATATATCAGGCGGCCAACACGGCCGAGTGGGGTATATTGTCTAAGGACATGCAGACTGAAGTAATGACAGGTAGGGTTGTTATCATCTATGTCTGTATATATATCAGGCGGCCAACACGGCCGACTGGGGTATATTGTTGGGGTATATTGTCTAAGGACATGCAGACTGAAGTAAAGACAGGTAGGGTTGTTAAATCTTTATCAGTTTGCGGAGTAAAAAATAAAACACAAATTTGAAAGTTAAAGATCTTTGTTTGGGTACCAAATATAAGATTGTTTGACAGTTTATTACGTAACGGAAACTTCAACTTCAGTGTGTTTATTGGGTTTGACAACTTATTTACATTTTGTTTACATTGATAACAGTAAGTTATATATTACAGAGATTGCCATGACAACAGTACTTGAATGAGGAGATTCGTATTAAAATCTAATAGTAAATATTATACTTTCTCTATATATGGCAAATATAACATTATAAGCTCCTCTTCTTTTAGTTATTCTTCCATTGTGTCTCAGGAAGCTGCTTTTGGTAATTCTCTCATTAAAAAAATGGCACCTCTGTAATTGTACATAATGTACCACAAGTAGATGCGTTATATTTGAAATGTTTGTTATATCAGAAGCCAGCTACGTGTGTATAGATGTTCCAAGCAAGGGGCGGATGGCACCTCCTAAACTCACCAGTATGCAGAAGGTAATATTGGCACTTATCTCCCTTACATAATCAGTTTTATATATTATTCTAATACACCCGCATTATATAACCTAGTTTAAAATATGTCGTTATATTGAACGATATATCACTGTAATTTTTGCAACGTTAGGAGAATAAGCATTCCGCATTCCGCATTGTATGCAACGTTAGGAGAGCAAGCAAAGCAATGCGAAAGATTTCAGATGTTTGCGTTATTTTCACATTTCGGGGTATCAGAATAGAAATAAAACATCGTTTACGGTGAATTATCTATAATATATCACGGTTTGTCGTCCAGTTGTAAACAATAATTTCACGAGAAAGGGCTCGTGAAAATTGTTGTTTACAATTGAACTCCAAACAGTGATATATCAAACGATAATTCACAGTAAATGATGTTCTATTTCTTAAGTAATATTATAGTATCTGAACTTGATATAAATCTAGATATCACTTTATATAGTCCAAGATTGTCGGATATCATTTTAATATATAATCATAGATTTTTGGATATCAATTTTATATTAAAGATTTTGGGATATCAAGTTTTTATAATACTATATGAGGGATATCACTACATATAATCCTAGACTGTGGGATATCATTACATATAATCCTAGATTGTGGGATATCACTATATATAATCCTAGATTGTGGGATATCACTATTTATTATATAACCTATAAATAGACGCGTTTTCATTGGCTAAAAAGTAATTTTTAGAAAAAAATATCTAGCGATATTGACCTGTTTTTTTGATATTGACCTGTTTTTTTGATATTGACCTGTTTTATATAATTGTTTTTTGATATTGACCTGTTTTATATAATTGTAAATTGAGGGGTTATATAATAAAACAGTTATGGACTTTTCAGCTGTTAATAGACATGATGTTGATATGCACCAAAAAATCATTATTGACCTCGGCTATCGCCTCGGTCAATAATGATTTTTTTGGTGCATATCACATCATGTATAACAGCTGAAAAGTCCATAATTGTATAATATAATCCTAGATTGTGGGATATCATTATATATAATCCTAGATTGTGGGATATCACTATATATAATCCTAGATTGTGGGATATCACTATATAATCCTAGATTGTGTGATATCACTATATATAATCCTAGATTGGTGGATAATATCACTATATATAATCCTAGATTGTGGGATATCACTATATATAATCATAGATTGTGGGATATCACTATATATAATCATAGATTGTGGGATATCACTATATATAATTCCTAGATTGTGGGATATCACAATATATAATCCTAGATTGTGGGATATCACTATATATAATCCTAGATTGTGGGATATCACTATATATAATCATAGATTGTGGGATATCACTATATATAATCATAGATTGTGGGATATCATTATATATAAAATCATAGATTGTGGGATATCACTATATATAATCCTAGATTGTGGGATATCACTATATATAATCCTAGATTGTGGAATATCACTTTATACAGTCCTAGTTTGTGGGATATCATTTTATATATTCCTGGTATATGATAGATGGTGGAATATCACTTTATATAATCATAGATCATTTAATATTTAATATAATCCTAGATAGTTGGATATCACATCCTAGATTGTGAGATATTACTATATGGAATTATACACCTGCAAACAATGTTTGAGGGAATATAAAGGAGTCTGTCAGTCAGTGAATGGGTCAGTTGTCCGGTCGGTTGTTCAAAACAAAAATGATTTTTGATGGAGTTGTGGCCCTTTAAATATTTTCACACAAACAGCTTGTCTGCACATTTCTCCATAACCCCTTGGTGGGTTTTCACCAAACTTTGTGAAAAGCATCAGTATCAAGTGGAGAGGCTTATATCGTTGTGGTGTACTGGTTTGATGTGGCCATTTGAATATTTTCAGACAAAAAATATTTTCCGCTGTATTTCTCCACAACCCCTTGATGGATTTTCACAAACCTTTATGAGAAGCATCAGCATGAAAAGGAGATGTGCATATCATCTTTGGGTTCCGTTTCAGTGATGTTTGATTGAGTTCTGACCCCTTCAATATTTTCTCAGAAAAATATTTTCCGCGCTGTTTCTCTTAACTCCTATATGGATTTTCACCAAACTTTGTGACAAGCATCAGTATGAAAAGGAGATCCGTATATCGTTGTGGGGTATGCGTTTGCAGGAGTACTAATCACCTTCAGTGATAGTTCTAGTTACACATTGTGGGATTACTTTAATATAATCCTAGATTTTGTATATCACTATATAATCCTAGATTTTGTATATCGCTATATAATCCTAGATTTTGTATATCACTATATATAATATCTTAGATTGTGGAATATCACTATATAAAATCTTAGATTGTGGAATATCATTATATATAATCCTAGATTGTGGAATATCACTAATATATAATCATAGATTGTGGAATATCACTATATATAATCCTAAATTGTGAAATATCACTATTATTAGCTCGACTATTCGAAGAATAAGAGAGCTTATGTAATCACCCCGGGGGTCGGCGTCGGCGTCGGCGTTGGCGTTGGCGTTGGCGTCGGCGTCGGCGTCCCACATTCAGGTTTGCGTGTAAGCTGTGTTTACAAGTCTATATCTCTTACATTTCTTATCCTAGCACAACCAAATTTGGCCATGGGCTTCCTTATAGCATTATCTTAAGGACTGCATAAGCAATTTTGGTTCCTGTAACCCATGGGCTCCCATGGAACCCAAATTATGATAGCCCATAAAATGTGTCCCATTTCACATCAAATTTTGCGTGTAAGCTGTGTTTACAAGTCTATATCTCTTACAATTCTTACCCTAGCACAACCAAATTTGGCCATTAGCTTCCTTATAGCATTATCTTAAGGGCTGCTCTAAGTAATTGTGGTTCCTGTAACCCCTGGGCTCTCATGGAACCCAAATTCTGATAGCCCTTAAAATGTGTCTGTTTCACATCAAATTTTGTGTGTAAGCTGTGTTTACAGGTATATATCTCTTACATTTCTTGTCCTAGCTGAACTAAATTTTGGAATTGCTTTCCTTATAGTATGTTGTAAAGGGTTGGATAAGTAATTTTGTCTTTTGCAAATTCTGGGCTCCCATGGAACCCAAATTGTGATGGCCCATAAAATGTGCAATAAAGGCAGATCTAGGTATATATCTATAATTTTTGGTTTGGGATTTGTTATAGCATTATGCATCTTATTACTTCACCCATATTGGGGGCATGGGCTCCCTCCTCTCCCCCCCTCCCCCCCCCCCCCCCCCCACTTTTTATTTTTTTTATTTTACATATTTCTGTGTTGCTTTTGTCAATTCCTACACATATATGTTGCAACCCCCCCACAAACCCCCACCCCCACGCCTCTTACCCCATCACACCACCCACCACGCCCCCACACTTGATTTTTTTTTTTTTTTTTTTTTTACATATTTCTGTGTTGCTTTTGTCAATTCTTACACATTATATGTTGCAACCCATCCCAGCCCCCTCCCCCACCCTGCCTCTCACCCCATCAACACACCCACCATGCCCCACACTTGGAATTTTTTATTTTTTATATATTTCTGTGTTGTTTTACTCAATTCTTACACATATATGTTGCAACCCTCCCTGCACCACCATCCCACCCCCACGCCTCTCACCCCATCACTTCCCCACCCCCATCCCGCCCCAGACTTGAAATTTTTTTTTTTTTTTTTTTTTTTTACATATTTCTGTGTTGCTCTTTGTCAGTTCATATACATGTATGTTGCACCCCCCCCCCCCCCCCTCCCCCCCCCCCCCCCCCCCCATCACCCCACCCACCATGCCCCACAATTGATTTTTTTTTTTACACATTTCTTTGTTGTTTTAGTCAACATAAACCTCCACAAACCCCCAACTGATTTCTGCCTCTCACCCATCACCCCCACCCCCCCTCCCCCACCCCGCCCCAGACTTGAAACTTTTTCTTTTTTTTTACATATTTATTTTGTTTTAGTCAATTTTTACACATATATGTTGCCCCCATCCACCACCACCCCCCCCCACAACCCACTCCTGGCTCTCACCCCTACCCCCCCCCACCCCCCCCCACCCCCCAGCCCCCACCCCCCACTTGAAACTTTTTTTTTTTTTTTTTTTTTAACATATTTCTGTGTTGCTTTTATCAATTGTGACAAATATATGTTTTAAACCCCCACCCTCACCCCATCCCCCCATCCCGGCCCCACACTTGGAACTTTTTTTTTTTTTACATATTTCTTTGTTGTTTTAGCAATTCTTACACATATGTTCCCCCCCCCCTCCCCCCCAACTACCCCCGCCACTCCCCACATATTTCTTTGTTGTTTTAGTCAATTCTTACACATATATGTTGCCCCCTCCCCCTGCCCCCAACCACTCCCGCCCTCTCCCCCCGCTCTCCCCCAGCTCGCCGCCACACCCCACCCCCACTTGAAACTATTTTTTTTTATACATATTTCTGTGTTACTTTTGTCAATTCTTACACATATATGTCCCCCTGCCCCCTCCCCCCCCCAACCCCAACTTCCCCCGCCTCTCACCCCTCCCCCCCCCCCCCCCCCCCTACACCACACTAGAACTTTTTTTTCTTTCTTTTTTTTACATATTCTTTGTTGTTTTAGTCAATTCTTACACATATATGTTGCACCCTCTCCCCCCCCCCCCCCCCCGCCCCCAACTCACTCCCGCCTATCCCCTCACCCCCTGCCTCACACCCCACCCCACTTGAATTATTATTATTTTTTTTTTACATAGTTCTTTGTTGCTTTAGTCAATTCTTACACTTGTGTTGCCCTCCCCACCCCACACCTCTACCCCATCCCACTCAAACTCGATTTTTAAAAAAATAAAAAATTCTTCATATTTTTGTGTTGTTTTGGTGAATTATTACATAGCTTCTTACACATATATGTTGCTCTCACCACCCCAACTCCCCCCAACATCCACCCCCAGCCTCTCTCCCACCCCCCACCCCGCACCCCACTCAAAACTCAATATTTTTTTTACATATTTCTGTGCAGTTTTGGTCAATTCTTACACATAGTTATGTTGTGCTCCCACCCCACCCCACCCCACCCCACATTGTTGTAGCCTTGTTTTCTGATGGTATAATACTAGCTATAAATTTATTATTCTCCGAAAAATCGAATAGTCGAGCTGCGCTGTTCTCCGACAGCTCTTGTATAATTCTAGATTGTGAAATATCACTATATAATTTATAATCCAAGATTTTGGAATATCTCTATATATCACTATATATAATCCTAGATTGTGGAATATCACTATATATAATTGTAGGATCATTATATTTGATTGTCATTTTTATTTGACAATTTTTAATGCAGTTTTGGCCTTTTTGGACTCGGACATTTTAATACATAAAAAGAATTTTGTTGTCGCAGCTAGTCATTCAGGTTTAAATGGATTCATTTCCAAGCACTTTAATTGTAGTTGAAATAAGTTGTTACTTTTGAAAATCAGGCACTTAGGAATTGTAGAATATCCAACATACCATTTTGTGAAAGTAACAGAGACCTATAGAATAGCATGTACCGGCAAAGAAACATTTTTCTTAGATATCTCAATACAAAGTATTTTAGCTCGACTATTCGAAGAATAAGAGAGCTTATGTAATCACCCGGGGTCGGCGTCGGCGTTGGCGTCGGCGTCCCACATTCAGGTTTGCGTGTAAGCTGTGTTTACAAGTCTATATCTCTTACATTTCTTATCCTAGCACAACCAAATTTGCCATGAGCTTCCTTATAGCATTATCTTAAGGACTGCATAAGCAATTTTGTTCCTGTAACCCATGGGCTCCCATGGAACCCAAATTATGATAGCCCATAAAATGTGTCCCATTTCACATCAAAATTTGCGTGTAAGCTGTGTTTACAAGTCTATATCTCTTACAATTCTTACCCTAGCACAACCAAATTTGGCCATTAGCTTCCTTATAGAATTATCTTAAGGGCTGCTTAAGTAATTTTGGTTCCTGTAACCCCTGGGCTCCCATGGAACCCAAATTCTGATAGTCCTTAAAATGTGTCTGTTTCACATCAAATTTTGTGTGTAAGCTGTGTTTACAGGTCTATATCTCTTACATTTCTTGTCCTAGCTGAACTAAATTTTGGAATTGGTTTCCTTATAGTATGTTGTAAAGGGTTGGATAAGTAATTTTGTCTTTTGCAAATCTGGGCTCCCATGGAACCCAAATTGTGATGGCCCATAAAATGTGCAATAAAGGCAGATCTAGGTTTGCATGTAAGCATGTATATATCTATAATATTGGTTTGGGATTTGTTATAGCATTATGCATCTTATTACTTCACCCATATTGGGAATGGGCTCCCTCCTCTCCCCCCTCCCCCCCCCCCCTCTCCCCCCCACACCCACTGTTTTTTTTGTTTTTTTTTACATATTTCTGTGTTGCTTTTGTCAATTCCTACACAATATGTTACAACCCCGCCCCCCCCCCCCCGCTCTTACCCATGACACCACCACCACGCCCCACACTTGATTTTTTTCTCATATTTCTGTGTTGCTTTTGTCAATTCTTACACATATATGTTGCAACCCTCCCCCCCCCCCACCCCCCGCCTCTCACCCCATCACCACACCCCACGACGTCCCACACTTGTTTTTTTTTTTTTAGTCAATTCTTACATATATATGTCTGCAACCCCTCCCTGCACCCACCACCCCACCCCCACGCCTCTCACCCCATCACCTCCCCCACCCCCATACTGCCCCAGACTTGATTTTTTTTTTTTTTTTTTTTTTTTAC